>LVTN01003756.1:3223-16993 GCA_001649415.1 Musa itinerans
AAGAGAGGAAGTGAGACTTGTAAGGGTTCTCTCCTAAACCCGTGAAAAGGAGAAAGCGCTGTAAAAGAGGTGGTTGGTCTTCACCTATTGAAGGAAGACCTTTAGTGGATGTAGGAGATCTCGTCAGAGGAGGAATCCGAAAGTGGATGTAGGTCACGTTGACCGAACCACTCTAAATCTGGTTTGCATTTCGTTTTGAGAAATCTTCTTTAATTGCAAATCATTTCATAGCAAAGTGCTTCTTCTCCTCATCTTGCTTTCACTACACTTACGCTCTCTTACGTTTTAAAGTTGTTATCTTTCTGAATTGATTTCCTTCGAACGTACGAAATATTTTCTAAAATCGTAAAAATTTTCCACTACACTAATTCACCCCCCTCCCCTTTAGTGCACTCTTGATCCTAACAGATGAGACATGGGATATCCCTTTCTAGGAGTATGTCACGAAAGACTCTTGAAGAAAGGGCAAACATGGATAGGATACCCTATGCATTAGCAATAGGGTCTATCATGTATGCCATGCTTTATATCAGGCCTGATATAGCGCATGCTTTGAGTGTCACGAGCAGGTATCAAGCGGATCCAGGCTTGGAGCACTGAAAAGCAGTAAAGTGTATCCTTAAGTACTTGAGAAGGACTAAGGATCTTTTACTAGTATATGGAGGTAGTAGCCTCAGGGATGAAGACTATATGAACTCAAGTTTTTAGTCTGATGTCGATGATAGCAAGTCAAATTTGGGGTATGTGTACACCTTGAATGGAGTAGTATGCTGGAAGAGTTCCAAGCAAAATACTACTACTAACTCGACCATAGAGGCGGAGTACATTGTTGCAGCAGAGGCAACAAAAGAGGAAGTCTGGATGAAGAAGTTCATCACAGATTTGGGAGTCGTGCCAAGTAGTGAGGAGCCGATTCCCTTATATTGCGACAACAATGGGGTGATTACTTAAGTGAACAAACTCAGGTCTCATCAGAAGTGTTCTGAGGAGTTTCCTCCTAATTAGAGAGATCGTGAACCGAGGAGATGCAATAGTGGAAAGAGTTCCATCCGAAGATAACATTGCAGATCCACTAACAAAGCGGTTGTCTCATATTGTCTTTGAGCATCATAGGGGTCTAATGGGGATCAGACACATAGGTGATTGGCTTTAGGTCAAGTGGAAGATTGCTTGTCATAGGTGCCCAGCAAGCCAATCACGTGAGTGATGGCACGTGTGACTTAACACAGAATCGTTTTGCTTATTATATTTTGGCATTTATCAATTTATAATGACTATTGCATATATGCATGTATATATTGTGATGTCCTTGGATCTATGCAATGAGAATCAGATTGTGATGAGATCATGATAATGAGACCGATTCACCTTTAAACATAGATCCTAAATAATCCCGATCATAGGTTACTCAAGAGGGACATCGAGATAACCAGACAGACTGGTGTGCTGTATATCCGTCCATATGATGGATGTAGCTGGTCTTATAGCTGCTCGTGTGGGGACACTAGGGATATAGTACAGGTGCTCATTGGAGAATGAGTTCACTGATTGATCCGCTTACGAAATGCTGGATGGTTGATGATACCTTATTGTCAGACAGCGATTCCGTAGTCCTAGTGGTGTATCTTGTCCTTAGTCTTGAGATACCAAGGATGTCCTGTATGAGTTCTCCACTCTTTAATACCAGACTTATAAGTTTGGATGTCCCAGATCTAGTACAGTTGGTCATTGGGAGTGGCAGTCGACCTTACGAGGGCTATTGAGTGTCGATAGAGGATCATCCACTCGGTATCATGAAAGGAATATCCCACGTATTCTTGCTCAAATAAATCCCCAGCCAGGGTCATTTGGATTGAGAGAGAAAAAGTTCTCCAAGAGAATCCGATTAGAGCGAGACTCGAGTAGAAACCGTATGGGTCTGACAACACCATGCCCGATATATGGTCTCTGAGATATTAGATGGATGAGGGACTATAGGTACACGGTAACTAAGGACAGACAGGTCCAATGGATTGGATTTCCCTATATCGTTTGGGGACTACGGCGTAGTGGCCTAGTACGTTCGTAGTCGATGAGTCGAGTGAATTATTATAGAGATAATAATTCACTGAGTCAGAAGTTGTTATGACAAGTATGACTCACGGCCAGCTCGATATTGGGCCTAGAGGGTCACACACATATGGTAGGCATTGTGAGGAGTAGAGGTTCGGATATAATATATCCATCGGAGCCCCTATCTTATTGGATATCCAATAAGCCCTTAAATTATTGGATCCCATGGAAGAGATCCAATAAGAGCCCATGAGAGATTATTGGATAGAGATCCACTAATCTAAAAGGCTTGGGTAATTGGATGCAGATCTAATACCCAATAGGGGAGGATTCATTAGGGTTTGACAAGGGACCTCAATAAATAGGAGGGATTCTATGGTTCATAGGCTAGAGCCTTTGCTTGCCTCTCCTATTCTTCTCTCTCTATCTACCTCATAGTAGGCCTAGAGTTTTAAGGAGCATCATCGTAGCCTTGCTATGTGGATCACCGCTAGAGAGGAGGACGCTTGACCTCCTTCACCCTCTCCTAGCGATCCGTAAGGATTTAGGGATATACGATCTCCCTAGGTAACACAATCTACTCTATACGTAGTTTTAAGTTTTACGAATTTTTATGCACCAATCTTCGCACGACAATGAACATCTCTTTGGGAAATTGAGGATTTTGTTTTCTTGTTCTTCTACTGCACATGTAATGTCGCCCCTAAGATTTCCCAACATATTGGTGATAGTGGAAGTTTAAAGTAGACTATGGTCCCGTGGTTTTTCCCGTATTGGTTTTTCAGTCTAAAAATTTTAATATATCACTTTATGTCTGATTTTTTGTTCTACTGTTTATGTTGCTCTGGTTAATAATTGCTTTTGATAATAAGTTGGTATAATGATGAGGAACCCATTTTGATACACAGAGAGGGAAAAGAATTATTCCGCTATAAAAGTTTTTTCCAATAATGTCCAACCTTTATTTGTAATTTTTTTTTATCCTAAAGGGATTGGGTCTTGATCGCCTCCTAGAGTGCCGCCACAATTTTGTTTGCTGCAGATTAGGCGATGACAGTGAGAGAATGGGAAGTAGTGCTAGTGAGCGCAGCAGTAGAGGCACCGTAGTAGGAGGGAACAAACGTTGGCACAAAGGGGCAGTGGGAGAAGATAATCACCGTTTGTCGAGGAGGAAAGCTTTGATATGATCAACGTTGTTGAAGGTGGCATATCATTGTCTCCTAGGAAATTTTACCGTAATAAGGAGGGTGATGCAGCACCTTTACTTTCTTGAAGTCGGTCACCACGAATTGCACCTCTCCGTCGAATGGACAAGCGGTTAGGACGAGGGGAACGAACAGGTCGCTGAAGTCATAGAGGAGGTTACCGGCATATTTGCTAGTAGAGAACATAATGGTTCAAGCATCATGGTTGATGGTGCATGGAGGGGCCTCACTGCCTACTTCAACTGCAAGTTCTCTGACACCTTTAAAGCAATCCTCATTCCTCCTTGCGAGGATAAGGATGAATCTGCCATAGTTCTCTTAGCTATATTTTCGATGCTCCCATGAATGTGATAGATGAGGAGTTCATGGGTATGGTTAAGTTCCACTTGATAGATTTCTCATTGAATGACAGTAGAGTTGGTGAAGGTTTTCAAAGACCATGCTGCCTGGCAATGATCTAATCTAGAGACTACTCTGGAGAGAGAACTATTACAGATTCGACTCAATACCGACAAGTACTTGGCTCCTTACAGTACTTAGCTCTCACTCGTTTGGAAAACTCATTTGAAATCAATAAATTATCACAATTCATGTATCGGCCATCTACTATACATTGGTTTGCGGTTAAACGAATTTTACAATATCTTAAAGGGAACCTCAATCATGGCCTCTTTCTTCACAAACACACTCCATCTTCATACCTTTGTTGATGCTGATTGGAAAGGGAACGTTGATGATAGAACATCCATGTCAGGGTATATTGTCTTCCTTGGAGCTAATCCAATCAATTGGAGTTCTAAAAAATAAAAGACAATCACACGATCTACAACTGAAGCTGAATATCATGCCATCACCATCGCTGCTGTTGAACTCAATTGGGTCACAAATCTACTCAAGAAACTCAATGTCAACTCCCCCATTACTCCTACAATATATTATGATAATGTTAGAGCTACCTACTTATGCACCAATCCAGTGTTCCACTCATGCATAAAACATATTGTCATCGACTTTCACTTCATGCAAGATCAAGTTATTAAACATCAATTATGTGTTTCTCATGTACATACGACCGATCAACTAATAGACTCACTCATGAAGCCTCTCGTATATAAACTATTTTCATTGTATCGGTCGAAGATCGACATCCTTGACAGAAGCTCAATCTTGTAGGGGCATAATAGCAGATAAGATTTTTTCAACTGCACGAGAAAATCTCACTGATCAGTTGAGGAAAATCCTCTCTTCTAACGTATATAAATAACCATTACACTCAACTAATTCAAATATGCTTTGTAATTATGTTTCATTTTATTATGTTCAACCTCAATTGACCTTACCTAACCCTAAGACACATTACTAAAATGAGTTACATAAGAAGTTATAAGGAATGAACAAGTGTTTGGATGACATGAGGTAAAAACTCGAATCGACAAAAGACTCCACCAAGTGGATCTCTAGAGCTAGTTCCCTTTAACCCAAACCTTTAACCCAAATGATACGGTGGAAAACCTCTTCCCTATATCTATTGACAAAGTACAAATGTCCATATACCTCATGTCAATGGAAACTCCAAGACGAGGTACCACATGTCCGTATACCTCATGTCAAAAGACAAAAATACAAATGTCTGTATACCTCATGTCAGTGAAAAACATTTTGATGACCTCATATATGGGATTCTCTAACCACTCTATGGAAACTCGAAAGCGAGGTACTTTCATTTTCCTCTCGCTTTAATAATTTCCTTTGAGCAACTAATAAGAGAGTTTGAGCTCTATTCCACAACAAGACTCAGTGTGTAATTGATCCACACCTTTCTACGTCAATCCATAACTTCTTTAATGACCTCAAAGATATCATATTTTTAAGTTGATCACATCCTTCAATATATTCATATCCTCAAATTGGTCATATTGGTTGTATCCTCAAGTAGGCAACATCTTCAAGATGAATCTATTACATCCTCAAGTAGGCAACGCCTTCAAGTTGATTATGTATTCAAGATGACAGTGACAGTAACATGAGAAAATAAAAATAAGAAAAAAACTGCTCTAACCAAGGCTTTAACCTTGGCTTGCTCCGCAACTCCACCCAAAGAGCACTACCAGTTCCATTTTAAACACAAATTTATAAAAGGGTTTTTTGGTCAAGCAAAAAAAGCTCAACCCACTCTCACCGGACACACTATGCCCGATCCACTATTTTCAAGCATAACATGTTTGAACCGCTCTCATCAAACAAAAAGTATCCAATCGAACTCTCTTCAAGCAAAACAATGTATGACATTATCATTGGGTGAAAAATGCCCAACTAGTAGAAAATTTCTGCTCCACTCCCTTTAGACATAAAAAAGTTTTACTCACTCTCTTAGGATAAAGAATACTTGATCCACTCTCATCAGGTCAAAACTATTTGATCCACTCTTATCAGCCAAAAATGTTCCAACCCACTATCTTCCATAACAAATACTCAATTAACTCTCGTTGAGCAAAAGATTTCTGATTCAGGTTAGAATCCACTTGTCCACTCTCTTTGAGAAGAAAATTCCTAACATGCTATTATCAGGCGAAAGATGTTTGATTCACTCTCATAAATGTCTGACCCGCTCTCTTTCGTTAGAAAATGTATGACCCACACTCATCGGGCTAAAAGTATATGATCCATTCTAATCGAGCAAAAAAATGCTCTACCCCATTCTCCTCATGCAAAGAAAGCCTGACCAACCTAGCATTCTTCAATAAAAAGACTTGACCCACTCTCATCAGGTGATTAGGGACAATAAAACATAATCGGAGTCTTATTCCAATTCAGCTCAAACATGTCCAAGTCATACTATAATTCAGCTTAAGAATGTCTAATTTCATCAAGAAAATTTCGACAGTATAATAGCAAGGAAATTGGTATAAGTTGCGATAGCAGAATTCTCATCGAAAAATTTCAATGGTTTACGATGAAAATTTGTAGTAACACAAAATCGTTTTTAGAAATGAATTCCTTAATAGATCAATCTTAGATGGAAGCCAAGATGATTTATGAAGTATATAAGAAATTTTGTTAAACAAGGATTGCAAATAGATCGGTTAAGGCAACAATATACGGTTGAAATTTTCTGCAGATTTTCAAGTATAGCAGTTTGTACGTAAATGATCAATGGTTTATATTGAGAATTTTTTGACAAAAGTAAAGAAAAATATGCTGTTAGGAAGTGTCAAAGCTATCATAACAATTTCGTAGAGATTTGGGCAGAAGAAATGCAGTAACAAGATCAAACAAACTGTGCTATGCGGCTGGAATTTTACAATGTAGATTTTCAAGTATAGCAGTTTAGACGTAAAAGATAAATGGTTTATATTAAGAATTTTTTGACAAAACCAAAGGAAAATATGCTATTAGGAAGTGTCAAAACTGTTATAAAAATTTCATAGAGATTTGGACAGAAAAAATGCAGTAGGAAGATCAAACAGGCTATGCTACACGATTGGAATTCTGCAATGTATCTTTCGTCGTAGAGATGAAAACTTTATGACGAAAAGTTTATGTAGCAATATAGGAATAATTTTTTTTAGATTTTCAAATAAGGATAATTAAATTACAGTAGTAGTAAGGTAGGAAACCAGAAGCTATTACAATTTACGGGAAGATCAAAGGATGATCCGCGGTGGTGGAGATGACGGCGGAATTTGGTGATGATCTTTTAAGCAATTGTGGGAATTGCTTTGAGCAGCTATGAAGGGCTAATGGATGGCTGTGGAAGGGCAGCAAGACTTCAAGAACGCTACTCTGATACCAAGTGTTAGAACCCTTGCAGATTCTAAACTTGGGGTTGTTCTCTTTAGGGGATCGGCCTCCTTAGAACTCTATAGGAGTTTCTTCCTCCAAGTTGCTACTCAAAGACTGCAGAAAAGATTCATCTATTGCTTATGAAAAGAGGATGAATACATGGTTGTTTATAGGGCTTCTAAACTCTAACTCCTAATAGGACTCCTACTCATGATTCTTACTCAATTAAGACTACTACTCAAGACTCCTAATAGGACTCGTACTCAAGACTCCTATTCTTTTATAACTCCTAATGCTTTTCTAAGAAATACTCTCCTAACCCTAGCCGTCTTCTTCACCTCTTTAATAGGGGTCTGTTTAGGTAGGTTTTACATAAATGTCCCTATCAATTAGGACTCTCCTAGCTAGAGTCCTAACACGGAGTTTGGACAGAGTTATTCCATATGCAGGGTACTAAATTGAAAAGGAGTACAACATATCACCCATAAACTGACGACTAGACGAAAGTTTTAAACAGGTGCTTAGAGATAGCCCAAAGCCACCTACCAAATATGACTACCTAAGGAGAATTCCAAACGTAGTCGAGTGCCATTATCGATCGACGGATCATGACTCAACAACGACGACCCACTACTGAAGTGCTAATATAGTTGACGAACCTACCAACAAAAGATGCCACTTGGGAGAACTATGACGACTTGAAGATCAAATTCCCAGAATTCATGAATCATCAGCCTTGAGGACAAGGATGATTTAAATAGGGCGGGTCCGTTAGGACTCTAACTAGGAGAGTCATAATTGAGAGGGACATTCATATAAAACCTACCTAAGCTGACCTCTATTAAAGAGATGAAGAGGCCGGCTAGGGTTAGGAGAGTATTTCTTAGAAAAGCATTAGGAGTTGTAAAGGAATAGGAGTCTTGAGTAGAAGTCTTAATTGAGTAGGAGTCCTATTAGGAGTTGGGGTTTAGATGCCCTATAAATAACCATGTATTCATCCTCTTTTGATAAGCAATAGATGAATATTTTCTGTAGCCTTTGAGCAGCAACTTGGAGGAAGGAACCCCTATAAAGTTCCAAGGAGGCCGATCCCCTAAATAAATCAACCCCAAGCTTAGAATCTGCAAGTGTTCTAACAATAACTTTCATTATGCAAAAATTACAAATCCACTCTTGTTGAGATCAACTATCCTTGTTACAACCCTTTCTACTTTTCATAAGCTTAGGAGAGAACTTTTACACCTATCTTTTACAAAAGAACTCAAACCTCCATAGTATATCCTTAAAACTCAAGGAGGAAAAGAATCAACACTTTTTAAGAGACTTTACAATACTTTTATCATTAAGAACTCTTGCTCCTCTCTTGCTTTATCAAGCAAGCATGAGTGAGGTATTTAAAAACCCAAAATGGCTTCAAAAATGGAGCCAAAAATTTAAATCTTCAAATTTTTGTGATACTAGCATGCGTTGGGTGGTACTACCGCCTTATAGAGCTTAGGAACCCGGGCTCTAGCAGTACCACTACTTGCTTAGGTAGTACTTGATAACAAAGAGATTTCCTCTGATAATAGAGAGATTTCCTCAACTGCATAGCAGATGAGATTTCCTTAACTGCATGAGAAAAACCCCCTGCTCAGTTAAAGGAATCTTCTCTTTTAACATGTATAAATAGACTTCATGTGATACTAATTAGAATATGCTTTTCTCTTTACCTTTACAATTTCATTTTTCATTCTCTTATTTTATCATGGTATCAGAGCAATGAGAAAAGTGAAGCTTCGCCCTTGCCTCTAGCCAGCGACCAATGCCGCTGCAGCCACATTCCTAAGAGGCTCCACGGCCAATTCTCATCTTCCTCACCGTGGTAGTCTTCGCTGATCTGCCATCAGTCGGTGGACTTGAGAAGAATGAAGGGAATGCTTGTGCCCTCAATAGTCTGCACACCGAAACTCAGCGGTCCGGCGTACTCTCCTTCGCATATACGTACAGCCGTGCCATGTACAGCACCGTGTGCATCGCCGCTGTGTGCATGAACTCAAGCCACCGCAGTCACCCACCTCTCACCTCCCACCTTCCACCACCACTAGTGCCAACGCCTCTGCCACCGCTATCCTCGACTCTGGCAACATCGTCCTCACTATTTCCGGCGGCATCCTGTGGCAGCATTTTGATCTTCCTACGGACATGCTCCTACCGGGTCACATCTTGGTCCTAGAGAGGACCTTGTCTAGGTGTAGGCCTACCATTCCTTTCCGTTGTTACCGGAGAATCTTTGCAGTTCTCTCTCGCTGACTCTGATCAGTGATCAGGGTAGCCACTACATCCTGCTCTGCCTTCGCCTCAATAAGCAGCATTTGGAACCTTTCCACACCACTTGCTGCATTACTGCCCAAATTCCTAACTGCTGATCTGCTGCACAAAGATCTACAGCTATCTTGCATAAAGCTAATCTCCTCCTTCAAAGACCTCATTTGCCAACAATCTACCTCAGGTGACACTGATCTGCACCACCACTTCCTTGATCATTGTTGTTGCTGCAAACTTTTACCTACTCCCACATATTGGTACATATCTTCCATATGTCCTCATCATCTACCTTTGATGCTCCAATTATTGTTCCCGCGGGGAACCATAGTACTTTCCCACATACAAGCCTTATTTCCATCAATGCAGCAACCCTCATCCCCTTCAAATTATCCAAAGGTGGCAACTATGCATCCTGGCGTGCTCAATTCTCTAATCTTCTATTTGGCTATGATCTTCTAGGCTATATCAATAGCTCTCTTCGTTGTCCACCGGTGATACTCAACATCTCAAGCGCACCCAGTCCAGTACCAAATCCGAACCACAAACTATGGTTATGCTAGGCTCATCTTATCCTTTAAGCAATTCAAGCCTTAGTCGTCGGATCCCTCGCCCCACTCATTTCTTCATGCGACACTGCTGCCGAAGCTTGGTGCAAGTTGCAAACCACGTTGGCCAATCGTTCCCGCACTCGCATGCTTAGTCTCCTATCCAGTCTCATGAAGATAAAACAAGAGGGAAGTACTATTGCTGATTATCTACACAATATAAAGATTATCATCGATAACTTGGCCTTGATAGGTTATTCTCTTAGTGATGAAGAAGTTATAGTCCATATCCTCAACGGCCTAGGAGATGAGTACAAGGAATTGACAATAGCAATATGGGCACGTTATTCACCAGTTCCTTCGAATAACTCTATGACAAGCTGACTGACTTTGAGATATATCTAAAGCGTGAGGACAAACTGCTAGGACCATCCATCACAGCTTAAGTTAATCACAAATCTACGAGGAGGGGCAATCCATATAACAAGACTGTCAACAAAGGTTTGACCAAGACGCTTTCTGAACCTATAAGCTTCAACCAAACCATCCCTTCTCTTCATCAACATTCCAATCACAACAACCAAGGTACCTACTTCAATCATCAGTAGTCTGTTAGAACCCTTGCAGATTCTAAATTTGGGGTTGATATCTTTAAGGGATCGGCCTCCTTGGAACTCTATAGGGGTTCCTCCCTCCAAGTTGCTGCTCAAAGGCTGCAGAAAAGATTAATCTATTGCTTATCAAAAGAGGAAGAATATATGGCTATTTATAGGGCTTCTAAACCCTAACTCCTAATAGGACTCCTACTCAAGACTCCTGCTTCTAACGAACTCCTAATAGGACTCATACTCAAGACTCATATTCCTTTACAACTCCTAATTCTTCTCTAAGAAACAACCTTCTAACCCTAGCTGGCCTCTTCACCTCTTTAATAGGGGTTGATTTAGGTAGGTTTTACATGAATGTCCCTCTCAATTAGGACTCTCCTAGTTAGAGTCCTAACAGATCCACCCTCTTCAAATCAACCTTGTCCTTGAGGCCGACGATTCATGAATTATGGGAATTTGATCTTCAAGTCATCATAGTTCTCCCAAGTGGCATCTTTTGTTGGTAGGTTCACCCATTGTATTAGCACTTCAGTAGTGAGTTGTCATCATCGAGTCATGATCTATCGATCAATAATGGCACTTGGCTACGTCTAGAGTTTTCCTTGGGTAATCATATTTGGTGGGTGACTTTGGGTTGTCTCCAAGCACCTGTTTTTGTCTGGCCGTCAGTTTGTCGATGATATGCTGTACTCCTTTTCAATTTAGTACCCTGCATATGGAATAACTCTGTTCAAAATCTGTTCGTAAAGATGCAAGTAGAATTTGTCACAAGCACAATACGTCCCTTATAACGTAATTCTTTTGAGTCCCAATTGTAATGAGCCACGGAGCTTGGTGCTTCCTCCAATTTTTTTATGATCTTATTGGTCTCCGGATCTTCCTGTCATTCCCTCTTAATATCCTTAAGGAAGTAACTAGTCGAAGGTGAAATGGCCGAAAATTCAGCTTGCTTAGGTAGCCGTGTAAGCGCATTTGCAACAACATTCTCTTCCCCCTTTTTGTAAGTTATTTCACAATCATATCCAAGAAGCTTTGTTACCCATTTTTGCTGCTCGGGGGAAGATATCTTCTACTCTAAGAAATATTTTAGGCTTTTATGATCGGTCTTGATATGAAAGCATCGCCCGATTAAGTACGATCTCCACCTCATTGCTGCGTGCACAATGGCGAGCATCTCCTTATCATATGTTGACATGTTTTGATGAGAGGGAGACAATGCCTTGCTAGTATATACAAGTGGTCGACCATCTTGCATGAGAACATCTCCAATTCCGACTCTAGATGCATCGGCCTCAATTATGAAGGGTCAGCTGAAATCTGGTAGCGCTAGCAACGGCATCGTCGTCATGGCTGTCTTAAGTTTATCGAAGGCAGCGAAGGCTTTGTCTGACCATTGGAAGGTATCTTTTTTCAATAGAGAAGTGAGTGGTGCACAGATCTTTTAATAGTTTTTCATGAACTTGTGGTTGTAGTCTATTAAACCGAGAAAGCCATGTAGCAATTTTATGTTCCTCGGGGTCGGCCAGTTTTGCATGTTGAATCTCAGATTTTGATGATGATGTCAATTATTATTGTTATCTAATCCATATGTTGAGATAAGTGTGCAGGATTAACTATGATGAAAGTAACATGCAGCAGGAGTTATGCCGGAGTCAAGACCATGATCACGTTGGGGGTTCGAGAGTTTGACGGAAGTCCGGACGGTCGTCGGAGGTTCTGCGGGAATAAATCCGAGAAGTCCGGAGCTTGCCAAAGAAGCTTGTCGGAACTTGCCAAGTGGATCATCGAAAGTCCAGGAGTTTGCCGGATGTCCGCCGGAGCATCGCCAAAGGATCGTCGGATGTTCGCCGGAAGTTCACCGAAAGCTCACCGGAAGAAGCGATTGACACACCGGAGCAAGTTACAGCAAATGTCTTAAAATAGCATAGTTAGCATGATGATTAAGTAAGAAATGGGAGGTGATCCCATTAACTTAATCTTAGGGCAATTGGGCCCTTGATAGACCCAAATTGAGCCAAATGGATCAGCCCATTCGGACCCAGATTTCCTGGCCGGTGGTGGCATCGCCCAGGAGCTCAGTCTCCGAGCTCTGCTAGGCAGTGGAACCGCCCCTGTCAGGCAGTGGTACCGCCTGAGCTCGATCTCCGAGCTCTGCCAGGTAGTGGAACTGCCCCTGTCAGGCGGTGGTACCACCTAAGCTCGGTCTCCGAGCTCTGTCAGGAGGTAGTACTGCCCAGTCAGGAGGTGGTACCACCAGGACCCTGGAAATCCAAGAGATGATATTTTTGAGCTCCAAATTTAAACCAATTTGGGGCCTATATATACCCCACCCTTTCCTGCATGAAAGGGCACCGAAATCTTGATCTTATTATATGATTTTTAGAGCACAAAAGTGTTGTAAAAGCCAAAAGTTCTTCTCCTTGTTTTCTTCTAAGTTTTGATCATTCAAGAGAGGAGTGAAAAATCTATAAGGGTTGTCTCCTAAGCCCGTCAAAAGGAGGAGAGCTGTAAAAGGGTGTTTGGCCTTCGACTATTGAAGGAATGCCTCTAGTGGACGTCGGTGACCTCATCGAAGGAGGAAGCCAAAAGTGGATGTAGGTCAAGATTGACCGAACCACTCTAAATTTCGGTTTGCATTTACATTCTGCTCTCTATCTTAAACTACAAACTGCCTCCATTACTTTACTTCAACTCTACTTTCGCTTAATATTAAGTTGAAGTATTTTCCGAATCGGCTTTTGCATCGAAATCATTTTTATCGTACAAATGTAATCTTAAAATCGGCAAAAGTTTTTCGCTACACTAATTCACCCCCTCCTCTTAGTGCTCTTGATCCTAACAATTGGTATCAGGGCGGGGTTAACTCTAAATCAGATTAAAACTTAAGAGAGATGGCATACGCTGGAAACCAAGAGGGCCACTCTATTACACGTCCGCCCATGTTCAATGGAACGGACTACATCTATTGGAAGACCCGAATGAGGATCTTCTTTATTTCCATAGATTTTGAACTTTGGAATCTTGTTGAAAATGGATTTTCAAAGTCTTCTCTTCCAATGATTAATTGGAATAAATTGGAGAACACTTTCGCTCTTAATGCAACGGCTATGAATGCCTTATTTTGTGCGCTTGATAAAAATGAGTTCAATCATGTTTCGGTTTGTGAAACCATATTTGATATTTGGCATACACTCGAAGTGACTCACGAAGGCACAAGTAGAGTGAAAGAGCAAAAAATCAATTTTTTGATAGATTCTTTTGAACTTTTCG
>LVTN01003757.1:2500-16986 GCA_001649415.1 Musa itinerans
GTCTCCCACGTCTGGGAGCTCCATCCACCCACGTTTGAGTGAAGTCATAGGGGGCCGGTAGAGCATCACAGGCTCTATGCATAACTCCCTTCACCATTTCTGGCAAAGGTTCACAATATCCCACAAACACTAGAGTACAAAAGGATAGTATGAACAATAAGTAGCACATATCGGAAGCACACGCGGAGCAACAAAACGTACATGTGCCTTTACGAGTTAATACGATGTAAGCAATAATCTTTCACAATTATATTCAGATTTGAAAGGAAATGAAAGCAAGAGTACACACGGATTCCAAGCAATCACATACAGCTCAATTCGAATAAGAAGGTTAGATGAATTCGATATCCAAAGGAATGAAACTGGAATAGGCACATATCGAAAGCAAACATGGAACAATGGGATATACATGTGCCTAGATGAGTCAATATGATATAGCATAACCGTTACACAATATGCTTCAAGAATGTAAATAATTTCTAGTCAAGAGCAAGCCAGAATTCAAGCATTAATATAATCCTCAATTAAGTGAAGGGAACTGACTGAAATCTATTTCCAAACGAAAGAAAACAAAATATGCAAAATCGACAAAGGCTCGATTTCTGACAAAATTCGAGAGGCATAGTGAACAAATAATTTAAACTATCAATCATGCTCTAATTTACTCACAAAAAATATATCATTGGAAAGATATTTCGATCTAATTTCTGATGAAATAAGTTTTGTATGAATCAAGATTTCCAACAAGGAGTTACCATTGATTTAGTAACCAAAGGTCAAAAACGAAATTACTGTTTTGCAGATTTCATAGGGTCGGATTCAATAGATAACAGGATAGGCATTTAAATTCCAAAATTTTCAATCTATATATCAAAAGAAAGATCTACAAGTCTAGTTTCAAATGAAGTCGTTTGGTACAAATCAGAATTTCCAACAGGGACTTATAGGCATTTTAGTGTCAAAAGGTCAGAAATTTTGATCCCTGTTTTGTAGCATCCATAGGCTCGTTTGAAACAGAAGTTTGGGTAAGTATTCGGTGTCCAAAATTTTCAATATCAGTGTCAAAAGAAAGGTATGAGAGTCTAATTTCAAATGAACAAGGTCCTGCCCAAATTCACCTTTGGTGCTAAAAATCATGGCTGAAACCATCTAAAGGGGTTAGTTTACCGAAAAATTCCAAATCCATGGTTTTGTGTCTAACAAGAGGTTCTAAGCTGAAATCTTTCAGATTATTCAGAGTTAATATGAGAACAGAGACTAATATTTTTGTAGGATGGGATTAGGACACTTGCCTTTGAGAATTAGGACCCCAAATAGGAAGATTTGGGCAAAGAAAACCCCAAAGCCCCAAATTTCTCTTCTTCTTCTTCCCCTTTTTTTTTTTCTTCTTCTTTCTCTCTTCCTCTGCTCTTCCACGCAGCTGCCTTCTTTGGTTCCTTTAGAACGAAGGCAGAGAGGCTTAAGAGATGGGATTTGTAATTTTATGCATTTTATAGTTTAGTCCTTGCATTAATATATTTATGATTAGGTCCTTAGGGTTTACATATAGGTCCTCAGATCTATACTTTGGCTCTTTTATCAAATTTAACATGGATTCTTACATTACAACTAGAAATTTATGCATAAATTTAGAAATGAGAGATGTTACAGACAATCTCTCGGAAATTGTGTTTGGGCGGTACCACCACCCAAACTAGCGTTACCATCACTTGACATAGTCTCAGAGACTGTGCCACGATGGTTTCACCTATTTGGTCACTGTTTGGGCCTTCCACTTGGCCAAACATAGCCCAAACATGGGTCACTGAATGGGCCTTTCACTTAGCCCAAAATAGCCCTATTTCAGGCCCAGTTGACCCCTTATTGAGTTGGTTTAATTATATTCTAAACCAACTCAATTAGACTCTAAACTATCTTAATCTAGACATAATTGATTACAAGTGAATCCTATGTTGTCCGGCATGTCATTAGTTCTACTACGCTTCCTCCAATCCTTCGGCGCATCATCCTCTCCTTCGGTGTATTGTCTAATCGGTATATTGTGTTCTCGCAATATCTGATCTTCTTAGCGCAATGTCCGATCTTCTTTGCCTGATACCTGAATTCATGGCCCGAAGCTTTTTGCCGATACGTCGACCATTCTTCCAACTCGACATCCAATCTTCTGACATGTTTGCTCTAGCCCAATGTTCAATTCATCATACTTTAATCAATTTGCTTTTTATGATCAACATTAGCCCTATGTCACTTAAATGCACATTAAATCATAAACACTTTCAATTGGTTTCATCATTAAAATATGAGATTCAATACTTTTTTCAGTAGAGAAGTGAGGGATAAGGGCTGCAACTTAGCTGAATCAACCTTGTTTCAAGCTTCTCCTTTACAATCTTTTCAATTTCATTCTTTTGGAGGTAAGAATAATGGTATGGCCGAGTGTTTGCTAGTTGCTTGCCCGGACGAATTAGAATCCGATGGTCATGTTGTTGAGTAGGAGGAAGACCGCGTGGCTCAGCAAAAATGTCAGCAAATTCAGCAAGCAATTATGCAAGATTTTGATCTTCAATTTTTATTTTCTTCCCCTCTGGTTGCTGTAGGAGATGCATCAAAAAGCCACCAATTACCTTGTGTAAAGCTTTCTCCATTCATTGGGTCAAAATAGTGGTTATGTTGCTTCCGTGCTTCCTGCGTAGGATGATATATTTACTTTGTAGTAGAATTTCATAATTAATTTAAAAAATTTCCAAGAGACATATCCTAGCATAGTCAGCCATTCTATGCCAAGCATGGCCTCATAGTCATCAATTGGTAGGAGGAAGAAGTCGATGATAATTTCTTGGTCTTGTAGTAATAGTTTCACCTGCGGGCATCTTTGGTCGCACTTTAGGATTCTGCCGTCGGTGACCTTTACATCGAACTTACTATAACCTTTGATGTGTAGCGCCATCCGAGCAGCAACCTTAATATTTAGGAAGTTATTAGTGCTACCCGTGTCAATGAGAATAGTGATTAGTTGTTGTTTGAGAAGGCCTCCAACTTTCATTGTTTGCGGGTTTGAGTAGCCAACTAGTTCTGTATCATAAAGTCGGTCGGTTGTGGCTCTTCTTCTATATCTTCTTGCTCATTTTTAAGGCTCTCTTCTAGATGTTCAATGACCTCTTCTTCTACTGGTTCAATCATAAGAAGTCTCCCTTTTTTATAGTGATGCTCATGGCTCCATGACTCACCGCAATGCCAACATAATCCCTTCGCAGATCACTCCCGAAGCTCTTCTCTTGTCAGCCTTTTTAGTATAGGGGCTTGGTTGATGGTAGGGGGGGCTTAGGGATTTGGTATTGCTGGTCAGGGAATGACCCTAGTCCTCCAGGCTTCATGGTTCAATCACTCCTCTTGAAGCCATTCAAAAGAGATGGCTACCATAAGCGTGTATGGTTGTCGTGCTTTAACTTCTCCCCGGATCTCTAGCTTCAAGCTCTCAATGAAGGTCCCCAATAGCTAATTTTTAGACTAATCACAAGTTTTACAAGATAACCTTTCAAACCTGGTTTGGTACTCTTGTATGGTGGAGGTTTGTTAGATCTTTGCTAGTTGTCTGTCAATGTTTTCGTAATCGGTTGGTTTGAAGTGGATTAGTAGTCCTTCTTTGAATTGTCACCATAAGAGGACTCCATGAGTGTGTTCAAACTAGTCAAACCACTGTATGACATCCCTTCAAGATGTATAGCTGTAATTTCTACCATAGATGCATCCGTGGTATTGTAGTACCAAAAATATCGCTCCGCACGCGAGATCCAACCAATCAGGTCTCCTTCTTCCCATCTAGGGAAATCCACCCTCATGCATGGATAGTAGGGATTGGTCATAAAGCCTTCCCTCTCTTGGAAGTCATCTCTTCAGGTTTGGTGTGATTGGTCAGAGCTCTCTCCTTGATGTGATTTCTTCAAGTATGGTGGTCGGCTCAAATTAAGTTCGGTAAAGAAAGTTTGAATCTTATCATCAATTCACGTCTCGTAGGCTTCAAATTTAGCATTGATTGCCTCCTCATATATCATAGTATATGCCTCTAAATCTGTAATGTTATGATCTCTCTTTTGTTATTGGGTTAAAGGCATGTATTGGTTGAGAGAAGTGGTGGCCAAAAGGGTTGGTGGATTGGTGGATCTAGGCTGCAATTTATGCTTGTTTTGTGGATGTTTTGGGTACAATTTGAGGGTGTGGTTTGGTGAGTTTTAGGGCTGTGGTGATAGTGGAAGAAGGTTAGGGTAAAAAATGTTTTAGATCTGTGGTAGATGGCAGCCAAGGTTTGATAGAAATCAATGGAAGTAGCTGCAGATAGGTGTTGTCTTGTAAGAGCAGAATTGTCGTCGAAGAAACAATAGTTTCTTGACAAAATTTTCAGAAAAAACTAAGAGATTTGAGGAGGGAATTTGATAGCAAAATCTTCGTTTAGATAACAGCAATGATGATAAATTTAATCAAGAAAATTTTGGCAATATAACAGTAAGGAAATTGGTGAAAGTTGCGATAGCAGAATTCTCGTCGAAAAATTCCAACGGTTTGCGACAAAAATTTGTAGCTACAAAAGAATGTTTTTAGAGATGAATTCCTCAATAGATCAATCTTAAATGGAAGCCAAGATGATCTATGAAGCGTATAAGAAATTTCGTTAAAAAAGGATAGCAAATAGATTAGTTAAAGGCAACAATATGCAGTTGAAATTTTCTGCAATAATCCTTCGTTCGCAAATATGATAACTTTAATGAGGAAAGGAGTTTGTAGCATGGGATAGATAAAAAGACTTCTTCTTGGTATTTTGAATGGAAAATTACAACAACAAAAGGTATTGGTGATAGGAAAATACTATTGAATCTCGGATTTTGATGATGAAACCAATTGATAGTATTTATGATTTGATCTGCATTTTGAGTGATGCAAGAAACTTCGATCAGAAAAGACAAATTAATTAAAGCAGGAGGAATCGGATATTGGGCCAGAGTAAACATGTCAGAAGATTGGAAGTCGGGTCGGAGGATCGGTCGACATATCAATAGAAGGCTTCGGGCCGTGAATTCAAGCATCGGGCCAAGAAGATTGGACATGGTGCCAAGAAGATTAGATGTTGTGAGAAGACAACATACCGATTGGGCAATACACTAAAGGAGAGGATGATGTGATGAAGGATTGGATGAAGCACCGGAAGAACCAATGACATGCTGGACAATATAGGATTTGCTTGTAATTGATCATGTCTAGATCGAGTTAGTTTAGAGTCTAATTGAGTGGGTTTAGAATGTAATTAAGCCAACTCAATTATGGGTCAATTAGGCTCGAAATGAGGCTGTTTTAGGCCAAGTGAAAGGCCCATTCAGTGACCCAAATTTAGGTTGTATTGGGCCAAGTGAAAGGCCCAAACAGTGACCAAATTGGTGAAACGGTCGTGGCACAGTCCCCGAGAATGTGTCAGGCAGTGGTACTGCCAGTCTGGGCAGTGGTACCGCCAGACTAGGCGATGGTACCACCTAGTGTTAGGGTGTCAGGTGGTGATACTACCTAGTGTCAATGTTAGAATCAAACTAGCAGGTAGTGGTACCGCCCAGTACTAGCGGTGGTACCACTAGTACCCGGGAGACCCGGGATGAGACATATTTAGGCTCCAAGTTTGAATCAACTTGAGGCCTATAAATACCCCTCTCATCCCTAGTGAATCTTGAATTTTGATGATGAAACCAATTGATAAGTGTTTATGATTTGATCTGCGTTTTGAGTTACGTAGGATGCTTCAATCAGGGAGAGACAATTAAAGCAGGAAGAATCATGTTGGGCCGGTGGAACATATCAGAAGATTGGACGTCAAGCCAAAGGATCCATTGACGTATCGATAGAAGGCTTCGAGCCATGGATTCGGGCCTCGGGCCAAGAAGAGCGGATATTGCACTAAGAATATAGGAGTTGCGGATGTCAACTGGTCGATTGGGTAATAGGCCGCAAGTGAGGACGATGCATCGAAGAATCGGACGAAGCGTCGATGGACCAATGACATGCCGAACAACATGATTTATGCTTAGTAATAATTGTCTAGATCGAAGTATGTTTTTATATGTGTAGGATTATCTACGATAGCAAGGCATAAAGTAAAATGAAGTCCCGGAGTCAAGAACGTGATTTCGTTAGGAGTTCGAGAGTTCATCGGAAGTCTAGACATTCATCGGAAGTTCTGTCGAAACTGACCGAGAAGTCCAGGAGCTTACCAAAGAAGCTTATTGGAACTCGCCAAGAAGATCGTCGTGAAGTCCAAGAACTTGCCGGGAGTTTGTTGGAACAGTGACGAGAGATCATCGGAAGTTCGCCGGAAGAAACCTAGACTTACGGACTTATTTAGCTTAAGTATGCCTTAGAATTCATAGTTAGCACAGAATTAGGATTGGAATTGGGCCAACCTAATTAGGGGCCAGTGGGGCCCATGTAAGGACTGTGTTGGGCCCAATGAAAGGCCCAAACAAGGACCCAAGAGTGGCACCGTCGTAGCATAGTCTCTAAGACTATGTTAGGCAGTGGTATTGCCGGTCTGGGCGGTGGTACTACCTAAACACAATATCTGAGAAACTGCTAAGCGGTGGTACCGCCAGTTTGGGCGGTGGTACTACCCAGCACAAGGTGTCAGGCGATGGTACTACCAGACTGGGTGGTGGTATCGCCCAGTGCAGTGTTAGTGTTAGACTGATATTGGCGATGGTACCACCCAACACAGGCGATGGTATCGCCCATACCCAAGAAGCCCGAGATGAGATGTTTTTAGGCTCCAAGTTTGAATCAACTTGAAGCCTATAGATACCCCTCACATCTCTAGTTAACTTACACAAGTATTGAGAGTGAAAAAGAAAGAAAACGCTGCTGCAATCTTGTGTGAACTCCTCTCCATCTTCTAAGTGTTAGAATAGTTTAAGAGAGGAGTAAGTGGGGGTGTAAGGGTTATCTCCTAAACCCAGTAAAAGGAGAAAGAGTTGTAAAAGGTGGTTGGTCTTCGCCTATTGAAGGAAGACCGACAGTGGAGGCCGATGGCCTCGAGGAAGAGGAATCGGTAGAGTGGATGTAGGTCACGACGATCGAACCATTATAAAAATCCGATTTGCCTTTACTTTGAGAAATTTACATTTATAAGCAAACTACCTCTCCTCCTTACTGTACTTGTACTATGCCTACACTCGTATATGCTTTCAAGTTTCCAAAATCAGATTTCAAGGTATGAAAGATTTTATAAAACCGATGTGATTTTACCGCTGCACTAATTCACCCCCCCCTCTTAGTGCTGACTCTTTCCTAACAATTGGTATTAGAGCCTCATTTTTCTCATTTGGTTTAACACCTAAAGAGAAATGGCTCTTTTCGGCTTTCAAGAGGAAATTTTTCTCATTCGTCTGCCCTTGTTCAATGGGACGGACTACACATATTGGAAAACTCGAATGAGACTTTTCTTGCTTTCTTTGGATTTAAATATATGGAATATTGTTGAAAACGGTTTTCAAAGGTCTTCTCTTCCAATGAACCATTGGAATGATTTGGAGAAAAAGACTTTCTCTTTAAATGTAAAGGCTATGAATGCCTTATTGTGCGCTTTGGATAAAACTGAGTTTAATTGGGTTTCTACTTGCAAAACGACTTTCGATATATGGCACAATCTTGAAATCACATATGAAGACACTAGTAGAGTAAAAGTTTCGAAGATTAACTTTTTAATGCATGATTTTGAGCTGTTTCAAATGAAGCCGAGTGAAACTATTGTTGACATGTACTCCCGCTTTACCGATGTCGTCAATAGTTTAAAAGCTCTTGGCAAATATTTTTTGAATCTTAAACTTATGAATAAAGTTTTATGCTCACTTTCTAAAACTTCGGATTCAAAAGTAATGGCTATTCAAGAATAAAAAAACTTGAACTATTTCCCTCTCAAAGAACTTATTGGGTCTTTAATGACCTATAAAATGAATTTTATGACATATGTTGCTCATGAAGAGCTTGAGAACAACCTTTCAAAGAACATAAAGGATTTGAAACTTAGAACACATGAAGACCACTCGAGCGAAAGCTCAAGTGATGGTGAACTTGAACTCCTCACTATAAAACTAAAAAGGTTCATTAAACAAGAATTAAAAAATAAAACTAAACTTAAAAAGAAGTTCTCAAAGAAGAAAGAAGTACTTTAGGACGAATTGAGTTCATCCGAAGACGAGGAGAAAATCAACAAAGGCGAGGTGGCAAACTATGCCTTAACGGCTTTCGACGACGAGGTAATCAAAACCCTCTTAATTTATTTTAAAATTACATGATGCATTTCATATATTATTTTTAAATTAGTATATAAAATACAAAAAAATAAAAAAAAGGGGATCATGCTTTTCTTTTTCTAGCTAATTTTAAAAATAATAAATTACATGTTTTATGAAAATGTAAATCTAAAGCTTAAGATAAATCCTATGTATGTTTTTAAGAAGAATTAATGTGTATCTTAATGATTCTATATTGTTTCTTGATTTTAATTGAATATGCTCTATTATTAATGAAATCATGTTTGATTTAAAGTAATGGATAATGATCATGCTGAATAAGTTTATATTTTAAAATTATGCATGATGATTTTTGGGTAATTTATGATTTATTGATCTTGATGATTTTCATGATGAGATTTACTCTTTCGATCTTAAACCATGATGTATGGTTTTTATATGAAAAAACTTAAACATGCTTATATGAAATCAATCACTTAAATTGAAACAACTAAAACGTGGAAAATATTTTTTGAAATTTTTTTTTTGTCTATCTTATTTATTTTGATGAATCTATTTGCATCATTTTTATGAATCTCTTAAAATGTTAGGTCCAGCCCATATGTGGGCTTGGACAATTGGGCCTTTTGAGCCCAAATCAAAGAAAAGAAAAGTGAGGCACGAAGTTGAGGGCAAGGGGAGCGAACCGGTGCAGCGAGCATGTGTGCAGTGTTAGAACATGGTGGCACACAATGAGAGGAAAGAACAAAGAGAGAGAAAGAGGAGAGAGAAATATAGGATTATGAGTTTTCTACTTGACGATCATTGGTTAAACATTGTTAGTTTTGGCCAAAATTATATGTGGAGAATCCCCACAACAAGCTCTACAATCCTAACGGTGTTGATCTATAGTTAACCCTCTCTAAGGTACTTTTCTACTATACCCACTTTGTGAGATCGAAAATTCTCTTATGATGAGATCCATATGAAGATATGCTATTCTTGAGCCAAGATATATGATCTTGATGTTATTGTGATCCTCTTGCTATTTTAGAGAAGACTTATTGTAAACCTATTATCATTAGTATTGATAGTGGAAGTTTGAGATGGACTACGGTCCCATAGTTTTTCCCGCATTGGGTTTTCCATGTTAAAAATTTTGGTCTCATTATGTGATTGATTTATTGCTCTACTATTTATGCTGCTCTGGTTGATATTAGCATTTTGATATTAAGTTGGTATATTGATGAAGAACCCATTTTGATACACAAAGAGGGAAAAGAATTATTCCGCTTTAACAAGTTTTTTCTAAGTGATATCACAGTACCATGTTATTTGGAGTTAGTTTTTCTTGTGTGATTGAAATGGAGTCGTCAGATGGTATGATTAAATTGAACTCAGCAAATTATTCCACTTGGAAGCATATGATGGAAGATTTGCTCTATTGCAAAGATTTGTATAAGCCTATCAAGGTTAAAGATAAACCTTCTACTATGGATGATGAAGAATAGGAAGTTCAACATAGAAAAGCTATTGCCTATATTAGAAGATGGATGGATATAAACTTGCATTAGCATATTTCTGATGAAACCAGAGCTAATGTTGTTTGGCAAAGGTTAGAAAACCTTTATGCAAAAAAGATAGTGGGAAATAGAATTTCTCTCCTCAAAAGGCTTATAAATTTGAAGTATAAAGATAGTGGTAATATTATTGAGCACATAAGCCTATTTTAGAGTCTTGTAAATAAGCTGGTTGCTATGAAAATGAATATAAATAATGAGATACAAGGATTATTACGTCTTAACTCTTTACCAAAAAGTTGGAAAATGTATGTGGTGATAGTTTGTAACTCCATGTCAGAGGAGACTCTAACTATAGATATGGTTAAAGATAGTTTGCTAAATGAAGATACCAGAAAGAAAGAATAGGGTGAATCATCTTCTAGTGCATTTATTACTGAAAAATAAGAAAGACGTGGAAGAAGTCACAACAAAAATCCACATGGTTATAGAGGAAGATCCAAGTCTAGAAGAGATATCAAATATTTTCACTGTAATAGACCAGGTCACATGAAGAAAGAGTGTAGGTTTTAGAAGCGAGAACAGAATGAAAGGAAGAAAAATGAGAAAGAGACTAACTCAGTTGCTGTTGTAGGTGATATCACTATTGTTTGTGATGACAATTGTGTTAGTCTTGCAACTCAAGACAGTAACTGAGTAATTGACTCTGGTGCTTCATTTTATGTTACTTGTCATGGTGATTTCTTTAGGTCTTACACTATTGGTGATTTTGGTAATGTCAGAATGGGAAATAGTGGTATATATAAGATTATGAGAATTAGAGATATTTGCTTAGAGACTAGTATTGGGAGCAAATTAATACTCAAAGATGTCAAACATGTTCCAGATATTCGTCATAACTTGATATCTATAGGCATACTTGATGATGAGGGATTTACACATTATTTTGGTGAAAGCAAATGGAAACTCACTAAAGGTTCTCTAATTGTGGCAAGAGGAAAGAAGCTTAACTCCTTTTATGTCATGGAAGCTAAGCTACACAAAGGAGAGATTAATACAATTCAGAAGGGTGAAAGTATAGATCTTTGGCACAAGAGGCTTGGTCATATCAGCGAGAAGGGACTTCAAACTCTTACTAGAAAATAATTCTTACCAGAGTTACAAGGTACATCTCTTAAATCTTGTGATCATTGCTTAGTTAGAAAAACACATAGAGTTTCATTTCATACATATCCATCATCTAGAAGATTAGATGTTATTGATTTGATTTATACTGATGTTTGTACTATGCAAACTAAAACTCTTGGAGGTGCTTTTTATTTTATTATTTTTATTGATGATCATTCTAGAAAAGTTTGGGCTTTTGCTTTGAAATCTAAAGACCAGGTACTCGATGTTTTCAAAGAGTTTCATATTAGTGTTGAAAGAGAAACTAGCAAAAAGCTAAAGTGTATTCGAGTAGATAATGGTGGTGAGTACAGGAGTCCTTTCGAGAATTATTATAGGTTCCATGGTATCAGGCTTGAGAAAACAGTTCCTAAAACTTCTCGACAGAACGGTGTGGCAGAACGGATGAACAAAACTATTGAAGAAAGGATTAGGTGTATGTTTTCTCATGCTAAGTTACCTAAGTCATTTTGGGGGAAAGCTGTGAGAACTACAATTGACTTGATAAATCTTTCTCCATCAGTTCCTTTGAAAAGTGATGTTCCAAAGAGAGTATGGAAAAGAAAAGATATATCTTATAATCATTTGAGAGTCTTTGGGTGTAAAACATTTGTTCATATTCCCAAAGATGAAAGGCCCAAGCTTGATAATAAAGAAAAAGCATTTATCTTCTTGGGATATGGTCATGAAGAGTTTGGGTACAGATTATGGAATCCAGTGAACAAGAAGATTATTAGAAGCATAGATGTTGTATTTCTTGAAGACCAATTGTTTGATGATGGTGATAATGTTAAGAAGCCAAAAACCTATGTTTATACTCCTTAGAATTTGAGTCCAGTTTTTTCACTTGTAGTTTATGATGATCATGGGGGAGATGAGCAAGAAGATCGTGGTGAGAATATCAGTGATGAGATTTCTATAGTTGATGATGTTGAACCAACTGAACAAGCACCTCCACTACCAGTTGAGATTTCATTGAGAAAATCCACAAGAGACTGACAACCATCTACCAAATATCCTCCACATGAGTATGTTGTGCTTACTGATGGGGGAGAGCCAGAAACTTACTAAGAAGCTATTCTACATGTGCAAAAGAATGAGTGGGTTAAAGCCATGCAAGAAGAGATGAGATCCTTGCTTGAGAACCACACCTATGACTTAGTAAAGTTGCCTAAAGAGAAGAAAGCTCTCAAGAATAAATGAGTTTACAAATTGAAGACTGAAAATAATAGCTCACAAAAGAGATACAAGGCATGACTAATTGTGAAAGGATTCAGTCAGAAGAAAGATATTGACTTTGAAGAAATATTTTCTCCTGTAGTGAAAATATCCTCTGTCCGAGTTGTTCTTGGTTTAGCTGCCCGCTTGAATTTAGAAGTTGAGCAACTTGATGTGAAAATAGTATTTCTTCATGGTGACTTAGAAGAAGAAATTTACATGGAGCAACCAGAAGGTTTCAAAGTCAAGGGAAAAGAAAATCTAGTGTGTAAGTATAAGAAAAGCTTATATGGACTCAAATAGGCACCTAGACAGTGGTACAATAAGTTTGATTCCTTTATGATGTGCCAAGGGTATAATAGAACCACATATGATCATTGTGTGTTTATGAAGAAATTTTCATATGATGATTTTATTATTCTACTACTATATGTTGATAATATGCTGATTGTTGGTCATAATGCTAGTAAAATTGAAAAGCTTAAAAGAGAGCTAAGTAAGTCTTTTGCCATGAAAGACTTGGGATCGATGAAACAAATACTTGGTATGAAGATTCTTCGTGATAGGAAGAAAAGAAAGATTTGGCTATCTTAGGAGACTTACATTGAAAACATTCTTGAAAGATTCAATATGAGTATAGTCAAAGTAGTTTGTTCTCCACTTGCAGGTCATTTCAAGCTTAGTTCGCAATAATGTCCTACAAGTAAGAAAGAAAAAAAAGAAATGTCCAGAGTGCCTTACTCATCTGCAGTAGGCAATTTGATGTATGCTATAGTTTGTACTAGGCCAGATATAGCTCATGCAGTTAGAGTTGTCACCTAATTTCTCTCTAATCCTAGAAAAGAATATTGGGCAACAGTGAAATGGATAGTAAGATATCTAAGAGGTACTTCCAAGTTAAGTTTATGTTTTAGTAGTGATGAACCTGTGCTAGAAGGATATATAGATGCAAACATGGCAGGTGATACTGATTCTAAGAAGTCCACTTCTGGGTTCTTGATGACATTTACAGGGGTAGTAGTCTCTTGGCAATCTAAGTTATAGAATTGTGTTGCTCTATCAACCACAAAAGCAGAATACATAGCAATTATTGAAGCATGCAAGGAAACTTTATGGATGAAAAAGTTTTTATAGGAATTGGGCTTGAAATAGGAATGATATACTATTTACTATGATAGTCAAAGTGCTATTCACCTCTCTAAGAATTCAACATACCATTCTAGACCCAAGTATATTAATGTGAGATATCACTGGATTCGTGATGTGCTTAAGTCGAAAGAATTACAATTGGAAAAGGTGCATATCAATGAGAATGGATCAAATATGTTGACAGTCTTTGCCTAAGGAGAAGCTTGAAGCATGTAGGCGAAGAGCGGGCTTAGTATAACCCACCATATGAGTTGGAGGGGGAGAATTGTTGGGACCAGCCCATATGTGGGATTAGACAATTAGGCCTTTTGAGCCCAAATCAAAGAAAAGAAAAGAAAAGTGAGGCATGCAGTTGAGGGCAAGGGGAGCGAACCGGTGCAGCGAGTGTGCGTGCAGTGTTAGAACGTGGCAACACACAGCGAGAGGAAAGAATAGAGAGAGAGAAAGAGGAGAGAGAAATATAGGATTCTGAGATTTTTGCTTGACGATCAATGGCTAAACGTTGTTAGTTTTGGCCCAAATTATATATGGAGAATCCTTGCAGCAAGCTCTACAATCCTAATAGTGTTGATCTATAGTTTACTCTCTCTGAGGTACTTTCTTGCTATACCCACTTTGTGAGACCTAAAATTCTCTTATGATGAGATCTATCTATATGATAAAGATTTACTATTCTTGAGCCAAGATATATGATCTTGATGTTATTGTGATCCTCTTGCTATTTTAGAGAAGACTTATTATAAACCTATTATCATTACTATTGATAATGAAAGTTTAAGGTGGACTACGGTCCCGTGGTTTTTTCCGCATTAGGTTTTTTATGTTAAAAATTTTAGTCTCACTGTATGATTGATTTATTGCTCTACTGTTTATGCTGCTCTAGTTGATATTTGCATTTTGATATTAAGTTGGTATTTTGATGAGGAACTCATTTTGATACGTAAAGAGGGAAAAGAATTATTCCGCTTTAACATGTTTTTCCCAACATCAAAGTAACTTTGTTGAATTAACAAGTTAAATGATTTTAAGATAAATGATGATTTTTATCTTGATTATAACTTGTGATATTTTTCTATATGAATCATCATCTTGGATTTTAGATATTTGATACATGAGATTTCTCTATGACTCAAGGTATTATTTTTGAACTCCTATGTTTCTTTTTACCATT
>LVTN01003759.1:3370-16972 GCA_001649415.1 Musa itinerans
TTATGCATGAATTAAGATCTCCTATGTTTCTTTTCTCCACTTATAAAAAGAGATTTATTGAAATAAATAATGTCTTATGACATTCATGAAAAATTGAGACATTATGCATGAATCGAGTTCTCATGAGAATCTATTTACATTGTCTTCATTAAGTTTGTTGAAAAGATGTTGATGATTTTGATGATTTAAATTTGATTGAGTTTTATCAAAATCATGATCTTGATTTCTTAGAATTACTTGAGATTTTTTCAAGATCTCTTCTTTGTACTCCTACGATTTTTTCTTAAACGAAGAGATTTACTATATGAATCATGTCTTTTGGTATTTAATTGGTCTTATCCTTCATGACATGATTTCTTTGTAGTTATGGCTTGTATAGCTTGAAATGTTTTGGAATGATGCATGCAACACTATGATTTTTCCCTTAGATAAAAATGTATGCAACAATATGATTTTGAAATAATATGAAAATCAATAATTATCATTTTGTAAAATAATACTCTAGAATGATGATTTGGAATCATACATGTAATGATGATTTTATATTTTATATACATGATGATTTGGTATTATGCATGCAATACTTTAACTTATGATAATGATGCATGCAATGATGAAATATTCATGATAAAATAATTGTTTTGACATTCATGACTTAAATTTTCATCTATACTATTTTCCTTTGTCATGATTTGAAAATTGTTGTAAAGGGAAAAGGAGATACAAAATTGTATTCTTCCCTCATTTTTTACAATGACAAAGGAGGAGATTGCTAGGTTTTACAAGTCAAGAGAAGATGCAAATGCACTTCATGTAGCTTGCTTCATGTAAAACATTGTCTCTTGCTAGCTTGTTATCTTGCATTTAGCTAGCTTGCACAATTCAACAAGAAAGCAAATTTGCAAACTTACACAACTCTAAATTATTGCTAGCTTGTATATTGTAAAACTTACTTTCTTTTTCAAACACTTGCTAGCTTGAACATTGCAAAAGCAAATATGCTAAACTTGCACATCTTTAATTATTACTATCTTGCATAATGATCAAATTGGAAATTATGTTTAATATGCAATGATTTGAACTTGTACCTCTAAACACATGAGAATTGGACTTCTTCTTTTTGTTGATGACAAAGGGGGAGAAGTATATTGATGTTATGCATGATTTTATCATAACATGTTTGCTTGGATTTTTGAATCCAAGAGTTCTATCAATGGCATATTGATAGAGGGAGTTTGTTTAAACTCTGGGAGTTAAGGTTAACTCCATCATCAATTGGTTGTCATCAACAAAAAGGGGAAGATTGTTGAATCTCGGATTTTGATGATGAAACCAATTGATAAGTATTTATGTTTTAATCCGCGTTTTGAGTGACGTAGGATGCTTTGATCAGGATGAGACAATTAAAGCAGAAAAAATCATATTGGGCCGGAGGAAAACATATCAAAAGATTGGACGTCGGGCCGAAGGATCAGTCGACATATCGACAAAAGGCTTCGGGCCATAGATTCGGGCATCGGGCCAAGAAAAGCGAATATTATGCCCAGCACAGCTCCCCAGGTGGTGGTACCACCCAGTGCAGTGTCAGTGTCAGACTGACACTAGCGGTGGCACTGCCTAACGCAGGTGGTGGTACCGCCCGTGCTCGAGAAACCCGGGATGAGATGTTTTTAGGCTCCAAGTTTGAATCAACTTGAAGTCTATAAATACCCCTCTCATCCCTAGTTAAAGCACACAAGCACAAAGAGTTTAAAAGTGAGAAAACGCTACTGCAATCTCTTTAGAAATCCCCTCCTCCACGTTAAGTTTAGAATTCTATAAGAGGAGTGTGTGTGCTTGTAAGGGTTGTCTCCTAAACCCGGTAAAAGGAGAAGAGGGGTGTAAGAAGGAGTTTGATCTTAACATATTAAAAAAAGATCATTAATGGATGCCGGTGGCCTCGACGGAAGAGGAATCAGCGAAGTGGATGTAGGTCATGACGACCGAACCACTCTAAAATCTGGTTTGCATTTACGCTTTGAGTAATTTACTTTCATAGTAAACTGCCTCACCTTCTTGCTTTACATCCACTATGCTTTTCAAGCTATCTTTACAAAAACGCTTTCAAGTTATCTTTCCGAAATCGATTTTCGTCGAAATCAGATTTTATCGTATGAAGGTTTTTTGAACTGACATAATTTTTACCGCTACACTAATTCACCCCCCCTCTTAGTGCCAACCCCGATCCTAACAATTTCATAGGTCATCAAAGACCCAATAAGTTCTTCAATAAAAAAATAGTTCAAATCCTTTGATTCTTGTATTGCCGTTACTTTCGTATCCCAATTTTTAGAAAGTGATCGTAAAATTTTATTCACAAGTTCAAGATTCGAAAAACTTTTACCAAGAGCTTTTATACTATTGACGACATCCGTAAAATGGGTGTACATGTCTCCAATATTCTCGCTTAGTTCCATATGAAATAATTGAAAATCACACATAAAAATATTTATTTTAAAGTCTTTAACTCTACTAGTGCCTTCGTGTGTGATTTCGAGTGCGTACCAAATGTCAAAAGCCATTTTGCAAGTAGAAACCCGATTGAATTCATTTTTGTCTAAGGCGCAAAATAGAGCATTCATAGCTCTAGCATTTAAAGAAAAAATTTTCTTCTCCAAATCATTCGATTCGTTCATTGGAGTAGAAGACTTTTGAAATATGTTTTCGATAATATTCCATAAATTTAAATCAATAGAAAGCAAGAAAACTCTCCTTCGAGTTTTCCAATATGTGTAGTCCGTTCTATTGAACATAGGAGGACGAATGATAGAAAGTCCCTCTTGAAATCCGAAAATAGCTATTTCTCTTGGTTGTTAAACCAAACGAGAAAAAATGTGGCTCTGATACCAATTGTTAGGATCGAGTCAGTACTAAGAGGGGGGGGTGAATTAGTGCAACAGATACAAACGTCATCGATTCAAAATCTTTCATTTCGATTACACCCATCTCGAAATGATATTAACTTGAAACACATTTGTAAGAGTGTGCAACTAAAGTAATGAGGAAGTATGGCAATTTGCAATGTAAATAGCAAAGTGAAAATGTAAACTAGATTTTATAGTGGTTTGGTCGTCGTGACCTACATCTACTCTATGGATTCCTCTTTTGTCGTGGCCATCGACATCCACTAACGATCTTTCTTCAATAGGGGAAGATCAACTACCCTTACAACTCGATTATCCTTTTGACAGGTTCAGGAGAGAACCTTTACAACCCCCACTTACTCCTCCCTAAACAGAATTATAAACAATTAGGCTAGAGGAGGAGAACTCTCAAGATTACAACAGCATTTTTCCCAATTTGTGTACTTAATTGTTGTATCTTTTAACCAGGGATAAGACGGGTATTTATAGGCCTCAAGTGGATTCAAACATAGAGCCTAAAAATATCTCATCTTGGGTCCTTTGGGTTCTAGCAGTACCACCGCCTGCAGCACTAACACTAACACCGGGCGGTACCACCGCTTGACATAGTCTTGGAGACTGTGCCACGATGGTTCCACTTATTGGGTCACTGTTTGGGTCTTTCACTTAGCCCAACACAGCCCAAACTTGGGCCCAATTGGCCCTTAATTGAGTTGGCTCAATTCCAATCCAATTATGTGCTAACTACGAATTTTAAGGCATACACTAAGCTAAATAAGTTTGGTAAGTCTAGGTTTCTTCCGACGATCTTTCGATTGTTGAATCATGAATTTTGATGATGAAATCAATTGGTAAATTATTTGATCTAATCTATATATTGAGAAAAGTATGCAGGATTAACTACAATAGCGGTAAGACATAAAGCAAATGATGTGTCGGAGTCAAGATCGAGATTTTGTTGGGAGTTCAAGAGTTCGTCGAAAGTCCGGACGTTTATCGGAAGTTCTGCCGGAACCAACCGAGAAGTCTAGGAGCTTGCCAAAGAAGCTTATTGGAACTCACCAAGAAGATCATTGTGAAGTCCAGGAGCTTGCCGGAAGTTCGTCGGAACATTGCCGAGAGATCGTCGGAAGCTCACCAGAAGAACAATTGATGTATCGGAACTAGAATGCTTTGTTAAATGTCTTAATTATCATAGTTAGACCATAAATTGAGTTAGGATTGGGAGGTGCTCCCACTAACTCACTAGGGGCCAACTGGGCCCTTAACAGGGCTGAATTGGGCCAGTTTGAATAGCCCATTCAACACCTGAAATCACGGCTGACGGTGGCACCGCCTAGGACTTAATCTCCTAGTTGTTCTGGCATTGGTACTACTGACAGTTAAGGCTATCAGGTGATGGTACCACCCCTATTAGGCGGTGGAACTGCCAGAGCTCGGTCTCCGAGCTCTGTCAGGCGATCGTACAGCCTAGACTGAGCGATGGTACCACATAGTGTCAGTCTATAGGTGATAGTACCGCCCAATAATGACAGTGGTACCGCCAGTACCTCGAAATCTAGGGATGTGACCCTTTTTGGCTCCAATTCAAAAGCCATTAGGGTGTATAAATGTCCCACCCTTTATTGCATGAAAGGGCACGAAAGTGTTAACATAATCTTGAATTCCTAGGGTGTTAAATTGTTATAAAAGTGAGAAGAGTTCTCCCCTCCCTCTCTTAGCTTTGAACCATCCAAGAAAGAGGAGTGAGGCTTATAAGGGTTATCTCCTAAATCCGGTAAAAGGAGAAAGAGTTGTAAAAGGTGGTTGGTCTTCGCCTATTAAAGGAAGACCATTAGTGGATGTCGGTGACCTCGATAGAGGAGGAATCAAAAGTGGATGTAGGTCACAATGACCGAACCACTCTAAATTCTGGTTTGCATTTCTATTTGAGCAATTTATATTACTGCAATCTTCCTTAACTTTCTCTTTACACTCTTATGAACACTTTCAATTTTAATATCTTTCCGAAGCGAATTTAATCGAAACAAATATTTTGTGAAATCAATGATTTTTTTGCTGCACTAATTCACCCCCTCTCTTAGTGCCGCTCTTGATCCTAACACTGGCGAACTTTCGATGATCTCTTGGCAATGTTCTAGTGGACTCCTGGCATGCTCCTAGACTTCACGATGATCTTCTTGGCGAGTTCCGATGAGCTTCTTTGGCAATCTCCTGGACTTCCGATGAACATCCAGACTTTTGACGAACCCTTGAACTCCCAACGAAATCTTGTTTTTGACTCTGGGACTTGATTTTTCTTTATGCCTTGATCTCTATCATAGTTACTCCTACACACTTAAAACCTACTTTGATTTAGACAATTATTACAAAGATTGAATCAAATATTGTTTGGTATATCATTGGTTCATCGACGCTTCATCTAATTCTTCGGCGCATCGTCCTCTCTTATGGCCTATTGCCAAATTGGCCAGTAGACCTCTACAACTCCGATTTTCTTGGTGCAATTTTCGCTCTTCTTGGCTCGATGCTCGAACCCATGGCCTGAAGCCTTTTGTTGATACATCGATCGATCCTTCGGCTCGACGTCCAATATTCTGACATATTTTTCTCTGGCCCAACATGATTCTTCCTGCTTTAATTGTCTCTTCCTGATCAAAGCTTCCTACATCACTCAGAACACAGATCAAATCATAAACACTATCAATTAGTTTCATCATCAAAATCTGAGATTCAACAATCGTAATGTGATGAAGAAATTTTGTGTTGAAAGGTAGCAAATGTTCATAACTTTTTGGAACGATAGACAAATTTTGGTAAAAAAAAAGGGTACCTATAGCCTCAGAATATGTGATCCCAACTGATTCTATATTTCATTGTCCTCTAAAATAGCAACCTCTTCTTTTCTCAGGAATTCCTATTAGGTTGCAAATTACGCTATCCGTAATGGGTATGTGATGTCCTAAGAGATAAGTGGATACCCTATCGTGTTCATTCACATGCAAGTTGTTGTAAAACAATCGAACAAGTCTAGGATAAATTAGTTCACTTATTTGAAGAATTGGAAGGACATCTAAGTTAACAAACCATTGAATTAGTTCCAAATCACTCAATTCTTCTAGATCTATATATTTTCCCTTATGTATACTCCTAGACTCAAAAGTTGAGAATTTAAGGGTATGTTGAGAGGAATTAAAGAGTATGGAATCAAAGGTTTCATCTAATCTCCTCTTTCCTTTATCCCTTGAGGATCTTCTAGATGCCATGGGGACTACATATATTACAAATAATAAGAGGTAAAAAAATAAATAATAAATGGAGAATGAGAGAAACAATTGGGTTTAGGAATTACCTTTGTAGTTTAAACTTCTTATGATCACCAAAGGGGGGTATGAGATTGATCCTTAGCTTTGTAAAGGATAGTGGTTTTCTTGAGTTTCTAGAGGAAGAGTAAGAGGAATGTGGGGTGAGAAGCAGTTTAGAGGGGTGTAGAGAGGGTTGAGGGCGATTCTACCGCCGGCCCTAACTATGATTTTTATGGGGTAGGATTGCGAGCGATGGTACCACTAGTTGGGCAGTGCTTCTGCCTATAAGCAGTGCATACTAGCAGTGCAACTGCCAATCCAGCGATGTCACCATCGGTGCATTATTTTTTGCTCAAGTCATCGTTGTTGGTTTTCTTTTTCTAGTATTTTCGCTTTTCTTTTGAGATGCAGCAAGCAAGTACTCTTGCTTCCTTTTCTTTTGAGACAAGCAAGATCATAATCATTACGTGGTGCAAATACTTATTTGCGTAAATATCATATCAAGTCATTCCATGAATTGAAGTTCTACTTTCATAAATAGAAAGAGGAAGGACTCTTAGGAAAATGATCAGCTTATAAAAGATCAAATATACCAATGATCCATGAATCAGATCTCTTCTTTTGTGAATTGCAAAGAGAATGAATGATAGTAAATGATCACGAAAAAGAAAATCAATTTTCAAAAGTCAAGAAGTTTGAAAAATATAAAAGAGGAACTCATGCATCAGAAAGATTTAACATACCTAATTCCCTTCTAATAAAATTAAATTGTCCCTTATTCAATGGTTTTATAAAAATATCAACTAATTTATGTTTTGTATTAATAAATTCTAGAGATATATTATGGTTATTAACATGATCTCTTATAAAATGATGCCTAATATAAATATGTTTTGTTCTAGAGTGTTGAATGAGATTTTTTGTTAAACATATTGCACTAGTGTTATCACATTTTATATGTATGTTTTTTAAGTGAATTTCATAATCTTCTAATATATTTTTCATCCATATGACTTATGCATAATATGCGCCTACAACTATATACTCAGCTTGTTAGGAACGAGTCGGCACAAAGAGGGGGGCTGAATTAGTGCAGCGGATAAAATTACGTTGAGTTAAAAATCTTCGTTTCGATTAAAAACTGTTTTAGAAAGATATTAAACTTAAAAGCGTTCGAAAGAGTGTAAAGCAAGTAAGGAAGTTTGTAGTAAGGTAAATTGCACAAATAGAAATACAAACTAGATTTTTATAGTGGTTCAGTTGTCGTGACCTACATCCACTCCGTCGATTCCTCTTCTATTAAGGCCACCAGCATCCACTAATGATCTTCCTTCAATGGGCAAAGATCAACTACCCTTTTATACTCTTTCTCTTTACACGGATTTAGGAGACAACCCTTACAACCTCTCTTTCTTAGACCTCACTTCTCCCTTTAGAAGAACTTCTAAATACTAGGAAGAAGGGACTCTAAAACCTAAGAGAGTTTCCAAATTTTCTTTTCTCCTTTTTCAACTCAATTTCATGCTTAATTCTTGTTACTCCAAGCAAGAATAGCCAGGGTATTTATAGACCTCAAATGGCTTCAAAATTAGAGCAAAAAAAGGTCTCATCTTGGGTTTCCCAAGTACTGGCGGTACCACTGCTTATGCTGGGTGGTACCACCACCTGCAGCACTAACACTGGGTGGTACCACCTCCTGACACAGTCTTGAAGATTGTGTTTGGGCAGTACCATCGCTCAGTCTAACGGTACCACCGCTTGACACAATCTTGAAGATTATGTTTGGGCGGTGCCACCGCCAAGTTTGCTATAGGACATTGAATGAGCCAAATAATAGGCCCAATTGGCCCCTAATTGAGTTGGCATTGTTTTCACCCTAATACCGACTCAATTAGACCTAAACTAACTCGATCTAGAAAAATTATTACAAGCATGAATCCTATGTTGTCCGGCATGTCATTGGTTCATTTGGCGCTTCGTCCGATCTTTCAGCGCTTCGTTCTCTCTTGCGGCCTATTACCCAATCAGCCAGTTGACGTCCACAACTCTAATTTCCCTAGCGTAATTTTCGCTCTTCTTGGCCCGATGCCCAAACTCATGGCATAAAGCCTTCTACTGATACGTCGACCGATCCTCTAGCCCGATGTCTAATCTTTTGTTATGTTCACTCCGGCCCAACGTTTGATTCCTCCTGCTTTAATCAATTTGCCTATCCTTGATCGAAGATAGTCCTGCGTCACTTAAATGTACATTAGATAACAAACATATCAATTGATTTTATCATCAAAATCTGAGATTCAACAATCTCCCCCTTTTTGATGATGATAATCAATTGATGACAGAGTTTAAACTAAACTCCCCCTATCAATATGCCATATTGATAGAAACGTAAATTCAGAAATAAATTATAAATCCAAGCAACATGTCATCATAAAATCATGCATAATCAAATTTTCAATACATCATTCCATGCATGATTATCGTCATACCTTCTCCCCCTTTGTCATAAAAAAAAAAAGGAGAAGTGCAACTTTCAAAGTTTTAGAGGTATAAGCTTAGCAATTTAGCAAATTTCCCATTATTTTACAACATGCATAATTACCAAATCATCATTAATTTTAAAGATGTGCAAGATTGTAGATTGTGCAAATTTGCATTTTTGCTTCTTACGATAGGTAAGCTAGCAATTTTTGGTGATGTTCAAGATAGCAAGTTCTTTCACTTTTGCGAAGTGTGATTTTTTGCTTCCTTTACAAAGCGCAAGCTAGCCAAATTTTACATTATTTTACAACATGCAAACTAGCAATTTGGAAAGTGTTACTTCTCTTTGAAATATGAAGGCTAGCAAGTTTTTTAAAAAGAATGCATGATAGCAAGCTAGCAAGATAGCAATGCATCTTTTTATAATAAGCTGGCAATTTTGCTTCCTAGCAAGTTTTTCTCCTTGCACTTTGTAATCTAACAAATTTAGCAATTTTTTCATCTTTTTAGAGCATGCAAGCTAGCAAATTTTACTCCCCCTTTGTCATTGTCAAATAGAAGAGAAGAATACAGTGTTGTAATTCTTTTCCCATTACATCAATTTTTAAATCATAACAAAGTAAAGTATCAATTTGTTTTCAATATATTTGTGCATCATTATAGTTTCAAATTAAAACATGCACAATTTTAAAACCTTACATTTCATCCTTACTTTATGTATGATACCAAAAATAAATCAACATTATGGGCATATCATACATGATACTAAAGCATACATGATACCAAATATTAAATCAATATTTTTTAAGCATTTATCACTTCATGATTGTTGGTACCAAACATTCATCATTAATTTTCTCCCCCTTTGTCATAGGCAAAAAGGAGAATCATTCAACAATGCAAGTGTTTGAAACCATATCAAGTTTTACACCAATTTATCCAAGCTAGCAAAACTTTTCCCATTACATCATTTTTCAAATCATCACGTGAAATATATCAAGAAAAAATTAACTTGGTGATGAAATATACAATTTATGAAGACAAATTATGAATATCAAGAGATAAATTATGATTCTTTTGGATAGCAAAAAGAAGAAACATATTAAACAATCTTGATTCATAAGAATCTCAAGTTTTCAGATCATGAAAGATCTCAAGTATAATTCAAAAAATCATGATTCATAAACAATCTCCTCTTAAATAATATGAAAGCACATAATAAGAGATTTTGATTCATAAATGTTTCAAGCTATAATTCCGAGGAATCAAAATCACGATATAGGTAAAACCTTATTCAAATTCAAATAATAAAAAATCATCAAAATCACTTTCAAAAAATTCAAAATATAAATAGATTTATTAATCTCTTTTTGAAAATTTGATAAGAGAGTGATAGAGATATTTCAAAATGCATTCCCTTTTTAGTTGTTTCAATTTAAATGATTTGATTTCTTACAAGCATGCCCAAGTTTTTACGCCAAATCAAAACATGCATCATCGTTTGAAACCAAAAGACAAATAAGATTCATCACAAAAATCTTCATGACCAAAAATATAACACATTAAACATAAGGCTTCTTTAAATAAGAGATTTGATTTATCATTTTAATTCCAATGATAATATATTTTTCCTTTTATGTGTTTCATTTTATGTGATTAATTTCATATAAGTAAACTCAAGTTTTTTTTTAATATATTTTTTAACAATTTATATATAATTTTTCTAAACTAATTTAAAAATGACTTATGAAATGAATCAAGTAATTTCAAAATAAAGTAAAGGGATTTTGGTTACCTCATCGTCGAAAGCCATTAAGGCATAGTTTGCCACCTAGCCTTTGTTGGTTTACTCCTCATCCTCGGATGCGCTTGATTCATCCTTTGGCAACTTCTTAACTTTTATGTACTTATCTTTGGAGTGACCTGGCTTCTTGCATTCATAGCAAGTAGTTGTGTCCTTTTTAAGTTTGTTTTTACTTTTCGATTCTTGTTTTAAGAACTTTTTAAGCTTTATAGTCAAGAGTTCAAAGTCATCATCACTTGAGCTTTCACTTGAGTGGTCTTCATTTGTTCTAAGTGCCAAATCCTTCTTATTCTTTAGAAGGTTGTTCTCAAGTTCGTTTTGTGCCATACAATTCATTTTATAGGTCATCAAAGACCCAATAAGTTCTTCAATCAGAAAAAAGTTCAAGTTATTTGATTCTTGTATTGCCGTTACTTTAGGGTCCCAACTCTTTAGAAAGGATCTCAAGAATTTATTAACAAATTCAAAATTTGAAAAATATTTGCTAAGTGCTTTTAGACTATTGATGACATCTGTAAAATAAATGTACATATCTCCAATAGTCTCGCTTGGTTCCATTCGAAACAACTCAAAATTATGCATCAAAATATTAACTTTAGAATCTTTAACCTTACTTGTGCCTTCATGTATGATTTCTAGTGTGTGCCAAATATCAAAAGCCGTTTCATAAATAGACACTTGATTGAACTCATTTTTATTTAAAGCACAAAATAAGGCATTCATAGCCTTTGTATTTAAAGTGAAAGTCTTCTTCTCCAACTCATTCCAATCGTTCATTGGAAGAGAAGACTTTTGAAAACCAAATTCGACTATATTCCATAAATCGAGATTTAATGAAAGTAAAAAAACTCTCATTTGAGTTTTCCAATATGTGTAGTCCATCCTATTGAACATAGGAGGATGAATGAGAGAGTGGCCCTCTTGAAAGCTAAAAAGAGCCATTTCTCTTGGGTGGATTAGTCGGCACTAAGAGGGGGGGGGTGAATTAGTGTGGCGGATAAAATTACGTTAAGTCAAAAATCTTTGTTTCGATTAAAAACCATTTTGGAAAGATATTAAACTTGAAAGCGTTCAAAAGAGTGTAAAGAAAGTAAGGAAGTTTGTAGTAAGGTAAATTGCACAAATAGAAATGCAAACCAGATTTTTACTTCGGTCATCGATTATAAGTGAATCATATGTTGTTTGACATGTCATTGGTTCATCGGCGCTTCGTCCAATCCTTTGATGCATCATCCTCTTTTGCGGCCTTTTGCCCAATCGACATGTTGACCGCCACAACTCTAATCTTCTTAGCACAATATCTATTCTTCTAAGCCCAATGCTCGAAGTCATGGCATGAAGCCTTCTACCGACACGTCGACTGATTCTCTGGCTCGACGTCAAATCTTCCGACATGTTCCACTCCGGCCCAACATTCGATTCCTCTTGCTTTAATCAATTTGCCTCTCTTGATCGAAGCTAGTCCTACGTCACTCAAAACGTATATTAGGTCATAAACATATCAATTTGTTTCATCATCAAAATCCAAGATTTAACAGGATGTAGCTGGTTTCATAACTACTCGTGTGGGGACACTAGGGATATAATATAGGTGCTAATTAGAGAATGAGTTCACTGATTGATCTGCTTATGAAATTATGAATGGTTGATGATGCCTTATTGTTAGACAGTGATTCCGTAGTCCTAGTGATGCATCTGGTCCTTAGATCAAGTCTGAGCAGTGCCACTGCTAGACTCTGCTACAGGACATTGAATGAGCCAAATAATAGGCCCAATTCAGCCCTGATTCAGGCCTAATTGGCTTTTAATTGAGTTGGTATTGTTTTCACCATAATACCGACTCAATTAGACCTAAACTAACTCGATCTATATAAATTATTACAAGCATGAATCCTATGTTGTCTAGCATGTCATTGTTTCATTCGGCAGTTCGTTCGATCGTTTGGCGCATCGTCCTCTCTTACGGCCTATTGCCTAATCGACCAATTGACCTCTACAACTTTGATTTCCTTGGTGCAATTTTTGCTCTTCTTGGCCTGATGCCCGAACTCATGGCACGAAGCCTTCTGCTAATACGTCGACCGATTTTCTAGCTCGACGTCCAATCTTTTGACATGTTCACTCCAACCCAACGTCCGATTCCTCTTGCTTTAATCAATTTGCTTCTCCTTGATCGAAGCTAGTCCTGCCCCACTTAAATACACATTAGATGTCAAACACATCAATTGATTTTATCATCAAAATCCGAGATTCAACACAGCTTTAGTTATAGATAATGCAACCAAGTTTTATTTCTTTGAAGACCAAGAGACCAATGCATGACCAAAGAGATGATATGTTCCGGATGTGCTTTTTCTATCTATTTGGTAGCTAGCAAAATCAGCATCAACATAAGCAATCAATTCAAGATTTTTGGTTTTTGGATACCATAATCCTATATTAGAAGTTCTTTCTTGATATCTAAAACTCCTTTTAATAACTTTTAAGTGAGATTTCTTGGGATTTGACTGAAATCTAACACATAGTCCAATACTAAACATAATATCCGGTCTAGTTATTGTGAGGTATAATAAACTACCTATCATACCCCTATAAGTCTTTTGATCAAAATATTCTCCAGTAATGTCCATATCTAATTTTGTAAAAGTGCTAATTGGTGTATTCATAGCCTTAGCACTATCCATATTAAATTGTTTTAATAGATCTAACACATACTTTGTTTGACTAACAAAAGTTTCATCACTAAGTTGTTTGATTTGTAAACCTAGGAAAAAATTTAATTCCCCCATTAAAATCATTTCGAATTCACGGCTCATACTATTGGCAAAAGATTCACATAAAAACTCATTTGAAGATCCAAAAATGATATCATCAACATAAATTTGAACAATGAGAAAATTATTTTTAAAATATTTAATAAACAATATAGTATCGACCATGCCTTCCATAAAATTATTCTTAATTAGAAAGGAACTAAGTCTCTTAGACTAAGCCCTTGGGGCTTGTTTTAAACCATTGAGAGCCTTAGACAACTTAAAAACATGATTCAGAAAAACTTACGTCTTGCAAAGCCAACTTGTGAAGCTTACCAACTTGAACAATAAGTCAT
>LVTN01003760.1:0-14631 GCA_001649415.1 Musa itinerans
AATGGCCAGAGACCAAAGAATTTCGCAAGACCAGTGTCAACGGGCTTCTTATCTAAATAGTTGAAAGTGAGGGACTTCGGGTTGATGCAAGAGTGCTCGACTAAGGAATGAAGAAGGTAATACATGGTGTTATACATTTTCTTTTCAAAGGAGTAAGCAGTAGAGAAGAAGGTACAATTTTAAATGTGACAAACTATTAGAGATTTGCTCCAAGTCGAGGTAAAATTTTGTCCTTTTCAACAAAACTTCAAGCATTCCAAAAGTTTGATGGTAATGAGAAGGTAAATTGTAATAGCTAACATAATGCAAGGAGTGCAAACACTTATGGTGCATCAGAAGTGTGAGCAAAAAGTAAACGAATGCTAGTAAACAAATCAATATATGAAGTACAATCCTCGAGGAGGTGGGCGAAGTCAAATAACTTTTACCTTATCAACTCTTAAAAGAATAGACGAAATTGAATTCTCTAGTTTCTTATTTATCTTATAAAGGAGCTCTTTCTATGTTTAAAGATCATTCGAATAAAGTGAAAGATAATAGTTTTTAAAATCTCACCAACGATGATTGGCGTTATCGAGAGTAGACTATTCACTTTATTTCCTAATAAAATGTCAATCAAAAGCAGAAATGATACTGACCTACTTGAAAATGATAACTAAATAGAGAGGTATTGATGGGTATATTTTGTGAAGGAAAGACCTCAAAAACTTTAAAGTTTGTGAGGCAATGCTTATTCAAGTTCAAACAAGCATCCACCCAATTCAAGCAAACGTTTGAGAGACTAGTTCATAATAAGGAAGGACTTTTTCCTTCGTCTATCTACAAGAACTTATAATGATCAATATAACTTAGTCGATTCTATACTAGTGTCCGAGTCATTGGTGAGTTGAAGTAACATGGTAGATTAAAGTTCGACTACTCAATAACAACGATGGAGAGTAGTTGGGAGCCAAAAGGTGCATTGCAACTAGAGTAAAAGATTAAAGATTTAACAAAAGTTAGAAGATGTAACATCTGTAAAGACTTCGACAAGGTCGTTAAAGGAATAAGTGAGAGAGAATGTTATAGATGAAGTTGTAAATAACGTGTTCGATATAATGCTTATACATGTTTGTGTCTTTTGGATTTGTTCATGTTTTGCATAGCATGTAAACGACTTATAGTAGGTTTGGTATGCCCATTTTGGTTGGCTTTAGTGGTCGTTTTAATCTTGTAAATATAGGTTATGGGCAGTTATCATGTAGAGATAAAATTGTCCAGAAATAAACCATCCAAGCAGTCTTTTGGGGTGTTTTCTAGTCCCATAGAGTGGTGTAGAGTGTCAACTTGCATAATACCCAGAAGCTATCTAGATGACATATGGTTAGATGAGCCTTTGGGATAGTATTTAGGGCTAATTCATTACCTTGTTTTGTAGTAGTATCATATGGGGATGTGTGAGGACTTTTAACCACGACGAATCACCTCGTACCCTTTGTCGAGTGACTGTTCAGAGTTTACGAAGTCTATATTTGTCATTCGTATTGCCTATTAAGTGTTTATTGAAATTATTGCTTATGAATACCAAGTTAAATAGTTTATATAACCTATCTTATCTTTTGTAGGTCCTCAAGGGATCATAAGAAGTTTCGGAGAAGTTGACCTTTTGCGAATGGACATACAAAGTTGTCACATGAGTTAGATAAGACTAGTTAAATTTGTGATAGCTAATTGTTCACTTATTGTCATTGCTTGCCATCCACGATAGGAGAAGAAGGGAAGAGATGACGAAAAGGAGAGAGAAGAAAAGGGAAGAGAGAGAGAGAGAGGAGGAGAGGATGAGCTAAAGGAGAGAGAAGAAAAGGGAATGAGAGGAAAAGATGAGAGGGAAAGATCAATGGGAGAGGAGGGGGGAAGGGCAGGATAATGTAATTGTGATGGCAACTAAGGGAGAGAGGGGTGGACTAGAAGGGGTAGTTTGAAATAAAATAAGATAATCATTTGAAAAAAATCTAAAATATAAGTATTTTTTTTTAAATCATCCTTATATCTTTAAATAAAATAAAATAAATTAATTCAATATATTACTATCGAGCTATATAATAAAATATTAAAAAAATAAAAAAATAATTCTACATTTTGCTGTCGAGATATATTTTGGATGTCAATGCTTGATTGGTTTTAGGGAGGAATTAATTTGGCGTCTAGTAGTGAATGGCTTCCGTCAACACGGAGCAGGAAAGAGGTGACTTATTAGAGATGACGTCATAAAAGCTTTCGATTTCCAATTAAATCTTCACGAATAATCCACCAAGAACGAAGCAAGTTCGTTCTTCCGTAGGATTTCAACACGTGTCGAATGGAACTGCTTTCGGAGTCCGACCCGCAAACTTATGTGGCAACGGAAACTACGCGTCCGATTGTATTTAGGATTTGTGGTCGATGAATTCGATCCCGTCTCGGATTCGCAGACCAGAATCTCTCTCTCTCTCGCTCTCTCTCTCTCTCTCTCTCTCTATATATATATAAAGCCACTCCATGGTAGGAATTAAGCCGAGTTCACACGGTTGAAGTGCGACAGGAAGGCGATGGCGACGATGGAGACGACTCCTCTCCATGGCCATGCCGATTGGGTTCTCAGGGCCTATCAAACTCAGGGGACGCTGGCATCGGCTCCGGTGGTGATCAAACTCGGCTACACCGTGATTCACATTCTTGAAGGTCAAGTCGTGGAGGAACCGCCCCGTGGCTACCACACCTTTCTCTTCACTCTCGGCGACTTCCTCCACCAAGCATCTCGCCGCCGGGCGATCTCGACCGTTCTCTTAACCGCCGGCGTCTATGGTTATGACATCTGCTTCGCCGGGCGGTTGGAGAGACAACTCGTTGCCTTCTGCAATTATCCAGTCGAGACGGCTTTGAACTCGGGCAACGGGTTCGACATGATCGTGGACGTACTTTTGGCCCACTTCCCGATCGATGAGGAACCTTCTTCGGACGTCGAAGGCGTCGGCGATGACGGGGATTTCGGCGGCATCCCGGCGTCGACGGATGCGGTGAAGGAGCTGGCGGTGGTGAAGTACGAGCGTGGAGGAGATGTCAGAGAGGAGAATTGCATCATCTGCTTCGAGGAGTTCGACGAGGGCGTGGAGGTGACGCGGATGCCATGCAAGCACGCCTTCCATGGCGGCTGTCTCACTCGATGGTTGGAGAGAAGCCATGTGTGTCCTCTCTGCAGACACGCCATACCTGCTTCTGCTGATCCCTGAAATGCTTCTCCTCTTCTTGATCTCCCCGAGATACAGAGACAACTTCTGTTTCCTGCTTCTGGACTGCATATTGCTAAAGATGAAGAGAAAAGAAGTGCCAGCGGATGCAGTCGATTCGTAAATGCTTCTCCCCTTCTTGATCTCCCCGAGATACAGAGACATCGTCGGTTTCCTGCTTCTGGACTGCATATTGCTAAAGATGAAGAGAAAAGAAGTGCCAGCGGATGCAGTCGATTCAAATGGTAGATAATGGCGTTCGAGTTGTACATACATTGATGAGGACTCGAAAGAAGTAATTGGTTCTTCAAGTCATCGAACAGTGTGTGCATTAGGTAAATGAAGTTCGTAATCAATTGCCTTTCTTCGGAAAATAAAACGCTATACACTCCCATCTGGTGTTCTTTCTTGTTTCGCTCTACCACTCTGTTTGTGTTGTGCTTGTTTGAGCTCTCTGTTTGTGGCAGAGATCTCTCTGTTCTATGCTTATTGCCAGCATCCTCTGTTTCTGGCAGATCAAACGATTGTAGTTATGTGCCGTTCAATTCAGATTGGGAGTGAGCAAGAGAATAATTAAGGGGTCCAATTTCAACCCATTTTGACCCGATTCAGTAACTACATAGCTCGAGAATTTAGCGTAATTGAACCCTAATTTAATTTAAGAAAGATTTCAAAATAATTTTGAATATAGCATCGAGTCTTTTGGAAAGTCATTTATTCTTCCAGTGCATTAGTATTCTTTTGGCATCTCAGTTGATCCTCTAGTATATCATTGTATCTTTCGACATGTCAATTTATCCTTCTTCAACATTTGATATAATGTTCGATTTTTCGGCATAACATCAAGAACCTTTATTACATTGTTTGAGCCCTAGACACCATTTCTAATCTTTCAGTATAATATTTAAACCTTTGACGATGGGCACCTTTAGTCAAAATGCACTTATCTCATTTAGGTTACCATGAGATTAAATTTTTAATTTTTAATTAATTTTATCATCAAAATTTGAGATTTAATATTATTATTTTATGGGCATGTGACGGCCACATGTAGAGCTCAAAATAAAGGTCAATATTCCACGTATAAACTATTTCCAATATTTTAATTTTATTAAGATAAACTTTTTTAAATAATTAAAAAATCAAAAATATTTAGGAAAATATGTAACAAATACTATTATAGTCGAGGATTTAATATTGGCACTTTATTGATGACATAGTTAGATTGATATATATTTTATTTTTAACTCAAAATTATGATTTTAAATCCTTTTAATAAGCTATCAAATCTGTAAGATATATCTCAGGTAATTTTTTTATAGAAAATACTCATATTTTAGATGTTTTCTAACCAGTTACCCTTATTTTATTTTTTTTAAACTACACCCCTAGTTAAAAAAAAAATCAAAACTACCCTTTTCTTCATTGACCCTTTATTATCGCTATCACCTTCGTCATCGTCTTATTACGGATAAAGTTATAAATAGGGTGTTCGATGTAATACTTATGTTTGTATCTTTTGATCTTATTCATCCTTTGCACAATATGTAAATAGCTTACAATGGGTTTGACAACCCCATTTTAATTGGCTTTTATCACTGTTTCATGTTTGTAAATATAAGTTGTGTGCAATTATCGCATGGAGGCAAAACTACATAGAAACAAATCATCCAAGTAACTATTTTGGGGTTTTTCTAGCTCCATAGAGTGGTACAAAGTGTCAACCAACACAACACCCAAGAGCTACCCAAGTGACACATGGCTGGATGGGCTTTTGGGAAGTGTTTTTCATTGCATTGTTCCATAACAATGTCATGTGAGCACTTAAGAGGATATTTAGTCACTACGGACCACCTTAGACCCTTTGTCATGTGACAGTTCAGAGCTTGCAAAATCTATGTTTGTAATATGCATTACCTATCAAGTGTTTGCTGAAATGGCTGGTTGTGAATCATAAGTTAAACATTTTTTCTAACTCATCTTCTCTTTTGTATGTCCTTAAGGGACCATAAGAGGTTTTGAGTAGATTAATCTTTTATAAATAAACACAAAAGGGTGCCACATGACTTAGGTAAAAATAACTAAGTCTATAACAGATGCTATTGAAGCAAGACAAACACACCTATAAACACTTGGCATGTAAACATGGGGGATCTAGCGAGGTTGCATTGAGGATAGCTAGCACGCACAACCATTTAAGGGAAACAAGTGTAGAGACATAGGGAAAGGAGTCACTCAGAGGAGTGGACATTTAAGATTGACATTCAGAAGAATGACCAACTCTTTATAAAAGAGATATTACGAGGACAAGCGAGCTAGGAAGAAAGCATAGCATACAAAGGCTAGCATGGCTGAGTTTGAGTTACGGCTCGACGTTGGCAACCAAACTTGATGGTGCTCAAGTCAAGCAAGGCACTTGGCAAAGGATGAGACCATGCAAAGTGAGATAGGTTGTTTAACGATCGAAAGAGTTATGCAAAGCTCATAGAGGTGAGAGAAATTACTAACTCAAAGAATTTAGTGCTCATGCAAGGGTTTGTATACAAACGATGGACTATTCGTGATTATCCCATGGTAACTGAAACTCGGTGCTATAGAGCATTAAATTTTTTTCTTCAGCATGGGAAGGATATGTCTATAGGAGGTTGAAGTATGCAATAAATTTAGCATGTTGATATTAGCAAAGAGTCACAATCTAGTAAGTGCATTCACGGGAGTTGAATAGTGCATAACTTATTAACAAGATAGAATAGTCTAAAGGAATAGAGGCCCCTGAAACTTCCAAATGAAAAGATACAAAGAGTAAATTTGCTCCAATGGGATAAATATCTAGGAGGGATAAATCTCGATTCTCTAAAGAAAGAATGATGTGCAACATATTGCGCATGTTGAGAAGAGATACCTTAAGACAACAACTCCATAAATTTCAATGAATCGAGAGAGCAACGAGGACTCATTGCATGAACTCACATGAGGTAATATGTTGGTAGTTGTATTACGAGATCAAGTGAAGAAACGACCCAAGACAACACTAAACGAAGGCACACTTAGAGTCAGTGCAGTGATTGGACTCATTGGAGGGCTGACCAATGGATGGTAGGTGCAAGGGCCACCATCATCAATACAAATCGATGAGCAGAATAACTTGGGTGAAACTTGGTGAAATGCCCAAGCTACATTAAGGGAGTCGACGTAGAAGATAAAACATGGAGTAGAGGCATGAAGCTTTCATTGAATAAAGGTCAAGGATATGAACTCTTGTAAAGGCAAGAGTGAGATCATATCATTCCATCGGCCACTCATTCTAATGAAGCAAACTCAATCTGCATGGTGTCAAAGTCGAAGGGAGCTTCAAGGCACATGCACCTTATCTCGGTGAAGTGAATCATTTGACGAAGGAACTAAGGTAATTCAATTTATGGAGGCTTTGACATGGGGTAAGAGGATACTAAGGTATGTACTCTTAAAGAATATGTTGTTGTGCTACCATTCAAGTTTTCACGAAAGAAGTGGTGCGTAGCAGAGATTGTGTTGGGAGTAGAAGCCTAGGATCTAAACAATGATATACTAATTTCAATTAAGTTAGTGGACTTCGAGAGCAATTATGTAATAAACTATCCTCGAGTTGTGCTTCGTCTAGGTGTGACCCGAGAGCGAGTGGACGAAAGTTGATTGCAAAAGGAGTAAACATAATTAAAGATGGTAAAGACCCCCAATGTGTTGGCAGAGACCACACACATGGGAGATTATAGTTTAAGTTTATCCCATAAAGACTAGTTAAATATATGATAGCCCATTGTCCACTTATTTTCACTGCTCACCATCCATGATGAAAGAAGATGGGAGGAGATGACGGAAATGAGAGAGAAGAAAGGGGAAGAGAGGGAGAGAGGAGGAGAGGATGAGCTATCGCGAGGAAAAGATGAGGAGGAAAGATCGAGCAATGGGAGAGGAGGGGGGAAGGGCGGGATAATATGATGGTGATGACAACCAAGGGAGAGGGGCGGACGAGAAGGGGTAGTTTGAAATAAAATGAGATAATCATTTGAAAAAATCTAAAATACAAATATTTTTTAAAAAAAATCATCCTTATATCTTTAAATAAAATAATAAAAATATTAAAAATTAATTCAATATATTACTATCGAGCTATATAATAAAATATTAAAATATTAAAAAATTAATTCTACATTTTGCTGTCGAGCTATATTTTGGATGTCAATGCTTGATTGGTTTTAGGGAGGAATTAATTTGGCGTCTAGTAGTGAATGGCTTCCATTTTGGATGTCAATGCTTGATTGGTTTTAGGGAGGAATTAATTTGGCGTCTAGTAGTGAATGGTTTTCAACACGGAGCAGGAAAGAGTTGACTTAACAGAGATGACGTCATAAATGCTTTCGATTTCCAATTAAATCTTCACTAATAATTCATCGAGAACGAAGCAAGTTCGTTGATTTCAACACGTGTCGAACTTTCGGAGTCCAACCCGCAAACTTATGTGGCAATGGAAACTACGCGTCCGATTGTATTTAGGATTTGTGGTCGATGAATTCGAGCCCGTCTCGGATTCGGAGACCAGAATCTCTCTCCCTCTCTCTCTCTATAAAGCCACTCCATGGTAGGAATTAAGCCGAGTTCACACGGTTGAAGTGCGACAAGAAGGCGATGGCGACGATGGAGACGACTCCTGTCCATGGCCATGCCCATGCCGATTGGGTTATCAGGGCCTATCAAACTGAGGGGACGCTGGCATCGGCTCCGGTGGTGATCAAACTCGGCTACACCGTGATGCACATTCTTGAAGATCGAGTCGTGGAGGAAACGCCCCGTGCCTACCACACCTTTCTCTTCACTCTCGGCGACTTCCTCCACCAAGCATCTCGCCGCCGGGCGATCTCGACCGTTCTCTTACGCGCCGGTGTCTATGGTTATGACATCTGCTTCGCCGGGCGGTTGGAGAGACAACTCGTTGCCTTCTGCAATGATCCAGTCGAGACGGCTTTGAACTCGGGCAACGGGATCGAAATGATCGTGGACGTACTTTTGACCCACTTCCCGATCGATGAGGAACCTTCTTCGGACGTCGAAGGCGTCGGCGATGACGGGGATTTCGGCGGCATCCCGGCGTCGACGGATGCGGTGAAGGAGCTGGCGGTGGTGAAGTACGAGCGTGGAGGAGATGTCAGAGAGGAGAGTTGCATCATCTGCTTCGCGGAGTTCGACGAGGGCGTGGAGGTGACGCGGATGCCATGCAAGCACGCCTTCCATGGCGGCTGTCTCACTCGATGGTTGGAGAGAAGCCATGTCTGTCCTCTCTGCAGACACGCCATACCTGCTTCTGCTGATCCCTGAAATGCTTCTCCTCTTCTTGATCTCCCCGAGATACAGAGACATCTTCGGTTTCCTGCTTCTGGACTGCATATTGCTAAAGATGAAGAGAAAAGAAGTGCCAGCGGATGCAGTCGATTCAAATGGTAGATAATGTTGTTAAAGATGTGTATGAATTGATGTGGACTCGAAAGAAGTAATTGGTTCTTCAAGTCATCGAACAGTGTGTGCATTAGGTAAAAGAAGTTGGTAATCAATTGCCTTTCTTTGGAAAATAAAACGCTATACAATCCAATCTAGTGTTCTTTCTTGTTTCGCTCTACCACTCTGTTTGTGTTGTGCTTGTTTGAGCTCTCTGTTTGTGGCAGAGATCTCTCTGTTCTATGCTTATTGCCAGCATCCTCTGTTTCTGGCAGATCAAACGATTGTAGTTATGTGCCGTTCAATTCAGATTGGGAGTGAGCAAGAGAATAATTAAGGAGTCCAATTTCAACCCATTTTGACCCGATTCAGTAACTACATAGCTCGAATTTAGCATAATTGAAGCCTAATTTGACTTCAAGAAAGACTTTAAAAGAACAATCATTCTTCGGATATATCATCGAGTCTTTCGGGAAGTCTTTCTTTTGACGCATTAGCAATTTTTTGACATATCATGTGGTCCTCTAATACATCATCATATCTTTTGACGTATCAATTTATCATTTTTCGACATCTAACATGATGTTCAATCCTTTAACATAACTCTAAAAACCTTTATCAAATTGTTTGAGCCTTGGCATTATTTTTAATCTTCCAGCATATCGAAACCTTCGACAATCCGTAGTTCTATATAATTAGGATACTATACAATTACTTTCTAAAACTTCTTAATTAATTTCATGATCAAAATTTTAGATTTAACATTAAATGTCAATATTCCATGTATCAACTATTTCCAAAATGATTAAGATGATTTTTCAAATAATTAAACATTTATAAATATTTAGTAAAATATGTAAGAAATACCATTATAATCAATAATCACAAAGAGAGAGAAAGAGGGACGGAGAGGGGGGGGGGGCTTGGCAGTTATTTGATTGCAACACCTAAATTAGTCAATAAGACTAATAGATATTTTATTTTTAACTAAAAATTTTGATTTTAAATTCTTTTAGTAAGCTTTCAAATTTGTAAGATAAATCTTAGGTAATTTTGTTTATAAAATACTCATATTCATATTTTAGATATTTTCTAAAATCTACTCTCATTTTAGTTTTTTTAGATATTTTCAAACCTCACCTATAATTTAAATAATATCAAAACTACCCTTCATTGTTGTTATCACCTTCGTCGTCATCCTATTATGGATAAAACCATAAATAATATGTTCGATGTAATAGTCATGTATGTTCGTATCTTTGATTTTATTCATGTTGTGCACAGCATGTAGATGACTTACAATTAGTTTTGTAACATCATTTTGGCTAGTTTTTATGGTTGCTTGAGACATGTAAATATAAGTTATGTGTAGGAGGTAAAATTACCCAAAAATAAACTATCCAGGAAGTTATTTTAGGAGTTTTCTAACTTCATAGAGTAGTGTGAAATATCAACCAGCATAATACCCAAGAGCTATCCAGGTGGCATATGGCTATATAGGCTTTTGGGGTAGTGTTTAGGGCTTGTTCGTTACCTTATTCTACAATAGAGTCATGTGGGCACTTGTGAAGATTTTTAGCCACGATAAATTATCTTGGACCCTTTGTCACATGATTATTCAGAGTTTACAAAATCTATGTTTGTAATATGCATTGTCTATCAACTATTTTCTGAAATGGGTGGATCACAAGTTAAATATTTTCTCTAATTTATCTTCTCTTTTATAGATCTTTAAGGGTCATAAGAGTCTTCAGATAGACTGAACTTTTATGGATAGACATATAAGGGTGCCACATGACTTATGCAAAACCAGCTAAATCTATAACAGATGGTATTAGAGATTGACAATTATATTTAGAAATATTTTGCATGTAAATATGGGGGACCTAGCGGGGTTGCATTAAGGGTAGCCATCATGCACAACTATTTAATAGAAACGAACATAAAGATATAAGGAAATGAGTCACTCAAATGAGTTGACATTCAAGATTATCGTTCAAAGAAATGACTAACCCTTCATACAAGAGGTATTACAAGGACAAGCGAGCTAGAAAGAATATATAGCATACACATATTAAGATGGCTAAGTTCAAGCTACGACTCGATGTTGGCAACCAAACTTTATCGTGCTCAAGGGAAGCAGGGTACTTGGCAAAGAATGAAACTATGTAAAGTGGGATGGGTTATTCAATAATTGAAAGGGTTATGCAAAGCTCACAGAGGTAAGAGAAATTGCTAACTTGAAGAATTTTATACTCATGCAAGGGCTTGTATGTAAACAATGGACTATTCGTAACCATCTCAAGGTGATCAAAACTCGGTGTTATGGATCATTGAAATTTTTTCTTTAGCATGGGAAGGATACACCTGTATGAAGCTAAAGTATATAGTAAGTTCAGCATATTGCTAAGTCATGAGGGGCACAACAAGAGTTGAATTGGCAAAGAGTCATAATCAAGCAAGTGCATTCACGTAATGCATTGCTCGTTCAGCAAAGTAGAGCAGTCTAAGAGGACGATGGTCTCTAAAACTTCCAAAAGAAAAGATGCAAAAAGGAAAGTTGTTCTGATATGATAGATATCTAGGAGGGATAAGTCTCGATTCTCTAAAAGAAGAATCATGTGCAACATATTACACATGTTGAGGAGAGATACCTCTAAACAACAACTTCATAAAGTTTAATGGATTAACCAAGCGACGAGAAGTTATTGTATAAGGTAATATATTGGTTGATGCATTACGAGATCAAGTGGGGGAGCAAACTAAAGCAACACTAAACGAAAGTATACTTAGAGTCGATGTAGAAATTGGACTCAACGAAGAGTTGACCCATAGATGGTAGGCATGAGGGCCACCATCAATTCAATACAAACCGATGAGTGAAACAATTTGGATGAAACTTGGTGAAGTGCCCAAGCCGCATGAAGAGAGTTGACATATAAGATAAAACATGGAGAGGAGGCATAAAGCTTTCCTTAAACAAAGGTCAAGGATATAATCTCTTATAGAGGCAAAAGCATAACTCAGTTTGTAGAAGTGAAGTTGGGGTCAGAAGACCTTGGCATTAGGCAAGAGGACATAGAAGTAAATACTCTTAATGAATATATCGTTGTATTACCATTCAATGAAGGAAGTGGTGCGCAATAGAGATTGTGCTGAGGGTAGAAGCCTAGGATCCAAACAATGGCATACTAATTTTAACAAAATTAGTATACTTCAAAGGCTGCTAAGTGATGGACTGCCCAAGAGCTATGCTTCGTCTAGGTGTAAATCTAGAGTGAGTGGATAAAAGTCGATTACCAAATGAATGAACATAATAAAAGGTAGTAAAGGCTTTGCAATGTGTTGGCAAAGGCCACACGAGAAGATATTACAGTTCGAGTTTATCTCATAAAGATCAAAATATAATAGAGATGTCACTATGAGGCAACATGGTGCAATAGATCGTGTTGAAGCAATTTAAGACAATATGATACACATAAGAGAAGTCCCGTGAGAGATATGATCATATGAAGGTATAGTTGAGAGTTATTAGGAGCTCTAATTTAGTGAACAATACGATACGGAGGGCTATGGATTCAATGAGTAAATGTCATGGTACCATAAAGGTGGGTTTTTTATGTGTACATCAAATTTTGTGTTAGATGAAAGCCTTGATCATCAACATATAGAGGCTATATACCATCGAGAAAAAATTTTGAATGTAAATACTAGTGAATCCAATGGGAGAGACTTGATCATACAAGTTATGATCAGAGCAATTGGAGAGTTTGACTACTCCAATGCTCATATTCGCTAAAGGAAGCTTAAAAAGCTAGAGAACAAGGCTGAATAAGTGAACATTGCTACCAAGAAAGTAAAAAAAAATAAAATCGATTTAAGCCATACAACATGAAGGTAGTGGCCATGCTTAGGAGTTATATTTTATCTTTTCATCAACCAAGGTGAATTGCTTAGAAAACATAAAGGTGTTGAAGCAAGTGATCAAAAAGGGATGAGGAAATGACAATGGGTCTAGAGGGACAACTATAAAAAACTAAATATCGATTAGAATAGAGGTAAACTTAGAGAAGTGCCATAATGTCATAGGGACAAATCTACCAATAACGAAGAAGAGAATGTAGATGCGACATGATAAATTAGAGGGTGATGAGTGTAACAACATCATGGTACCATAGAGGCAGGACTTTCATAGAGTTATCGATTCCTTGCTCTTATAGAGGGAGAGCACTTAGTCATTAAAGAGGCCAAGGAGGCGAATAATATAAAGACAAACTCCAAGTACTAAGACAAGGTTGATGGGTAGAGACCAAAGAACTTCGTAAGACCGATATCAACGGGCTTCTTATCTAAATAGTTGAAAGTGAGGGACTTTGGATCGATGCATGAGTGATCGACTAAGGAATTAAGTAGGTAGTATGTGGTGTTATACATTTTCTATTCAAAGGAGTATGCATTAGAAATGATAGAGAAGAATATATAATTTCAGATGTGACTAAAACTATTAGACACTTACTTCAAGTTGAGGCAAAATTTTATTCTTTTCAATAAAACTTCATGCATTCCAAAAGTTTGATAGCAATGAGAAGGTAAATCATATTAGCTAACATAATGCAAGGACCACAAACACTTAGGGTACTTCAAAAATGAGAGCAAAGAGTAAACAACTACTTGTAACCAACTCGATATATGAAGTACAACCCTCGAGGAGGTGGGCGAAGTCAAATAACTTTTACCTTATCAATTTTTAAGAAAATAGGCGAAATTGAATCCCCTAGCTCTCTTATTTTTCCTATAGAGGAGCTCTACACATGTTTAAAGATTATTCAAATAAAGTGAAAAATAATAGTTTTTAAAATCTCACCAATGATGATTGGCGCTATCGAGAGTAAACTATCTACTTCATTTCCTAACAAAATATCAATCAAAAGTAGAAGTGATGCAAACCTACTTGAATATGATAACTCAATGGAGAGGAACTGATGGGCATATTTTACGAAGAAAAGACATCAAAAATTTTAAAGTTTGTGAGAAATATTTATTAAAGCTCTAATAGGCATCCACCTAGTTCAAGCAGTGTGAAACATTTAAGAAACTAGTTCATAATAAGGTCTTTTTTCTTCATATATCTACAAGAATTGATACAGATCAATATATCTTGATTGACTCTACACGTGTCCGAGTCTTTGGTGAGAACTGCTTTCTAGCAAGAGTTTGAAGTCCCTTCTCGCTGATATGACCAAGCCTCTTATGCCAAAGATCTATACTTTCACCTTTTTAAATTGCATTAATCTCTCCTTTGTGTAGCTCAGCTTCCATGACATAAAAAGAGTTAATCTTCTTTCCGTTTGCCACAATTAGAGAACCTTTAGTGAGTTTCCATTTACTTTCACCAAAATAATGTGCAAAACCCTCATCATCAAGCCTGCCTGTAGATATCAAGTTAAACGAATATCTGGAACATGTCTTACATCTTTGAGTATCAATTTGCTCCCAATACTGGTCTTCAAGCAAATATCTCCAATACCCACAATCTTAGATGTATCACTGTTTCCCATTCTGACATTACCAAAATCACCAGCAGTGTAAGATCTAAAGAAATCACCATGAGAAGTAACATGAAATGAAGCACCAGAGTCAATTACCCAATTACTGTCCTGAGCTACAAGACTAACACAACCATCATCACTAACAATAGTGATATTACCTTCAACAGCAACTATATTGGTCTCTTTCTCATTTTTCTTCATTTCATTCTGTTCTCGCTTCCAAAACCTACACTCTTTCTTCATGTGACCTGGCCTGTTACAGTGAAAACATTTGATATCTCTTCTAGACTTGGATCTTCCTCTATAACCATATGGATTTTTGCTATGACTTCTTCCACGTCTTTCTTGTTTTTCAGTAACAAATGCCC
>LVTN01003764.1:6131-16944 GCA_001649415.1 Musa itinerans
ATCTTGATTCATAAAAGATTTCATGTTATAAATCTCGAGAAATTATGATTTCGATAAAACTCATTCAAATTCATTTTCATAGTCCAAGAGATTCACAAAAGCATAATATACATGGATTCATTAATCTTTTATCGAAAAATCAATAAGATAGAGATGGATTCATTATATCTTATATCATTATGTCATTAAAACATCAAGAATGATTTCATTGAGCATTTTCAATCAAAGTTAGAAATCATCAATTTAGATACACATTATTTTTTCTTAAAAATATACATAGGATTAATCATTAGATTTAAATCTAACATTTTGTTATATTTTCATAAAACATGCAATTGTCATTATCATTTTCAAAATTAGCTAGAAAAAGAAAAGCATGATCCCCTTTTATTCATTTATTTAATATTTTTTACTAACTAATTTAAAAGCAACATATGAAATGCATCAAGTAATTTCAAAATAAACTAAGGGGATTTTGTTTGAGTTTTTTACCTCAATGTCGAGAGTCACCAAGGCGAAGTTTGTCATTTCGTCTTCATCGATTTGCTCTTCGGATGCACTCGTTTCGTCCCAAGTCACTTTGAGTGCTCTCATTTTCTTTGGCAACTTCTTTTTAAGTTTATTTTTATTTTTTTAATTTTTATTTAATGAACATTTTAAGTTTTATAGTGAGAAGTTCAAGTTCATCTTCACTTGAGCTTTCGCTCGAGTGGTCTTCATTTGTTCTAAGTGCCAAATCCTTCCTATTCTTTGGAAGATTGTTCTTATGTTTATTTTGTGTCATACAACTCATTTCATAGGTCATTAAAGACCTGATAAATTCTTCAAGAGAGAAAGTATTTAAATCCTTAGCCTCTTGAATGGTCATTGCTTTAGGATCCCAAGTTTTAGAAAGAGATCATAAAACTTTATTAATAAGTTCAAGATTTGAAAAATATTTGCTAAGAGCTTTTAAGCCATTGACGACATCCGTAAAACGGGTGTACATGTCAACAATTGTTTCGCATGGCTTCATTCGAAATAGTTCAAAATCATACATCAAAAGATTTACCTTAGAATCCTTTACTCTACTAGTGCCTTCATGTGTGATTTCAAGTGTATGCCAAATATCGAAAGTCGTTTCACAAGTAGAAACACGATTCAACTTATTTTTGCTCAAAGCACAAAATAGAGCATTCATAGCTCTAGTTAGAGAAAAAGTTTTCTTCTCCAAATAATTCCATTCGTTCATTGGAGTAGAAGACTTTTGAAAGCCGTTTTCAATAATATTCCATAAATTTAAATCCAAGGAAAGCAAGAAAACTCTCATTCGAGTTTTTCAATAAGTGTAGTCCGTCCCATTGAACATGAGAGGATGAACGATAGAAAAGCCCTCTTGAAAGCCCAAAAGAACCATTTCTCTTAGGTGTTAAACCAAATGAGAAATAACATTGCTTTGATACCAATAGTTAGGAATGGTTTGACACTAAAGGGGGGGGGGGTGAATTAGTGCAGCGATAAAAACATCAATTTCGTACTCAATTTTTCATTTCAATTAAAATTGATTTAAAAAATATGTTTGACTAAAAACACATTCGTAAGAGTGTGCAGCTAGAGTAAAGAGGAAGTATGCCAGTTTGCAATAAATGTAAATAGCAAAGCAGAAATGCAAACCAGATTTTATAGTGGTTCGGTCATCATGTCCTACGTCCACTCCCGATTTCTCTTCCGTCGAGGCTACCGACATACACTAACAGTCTTCCTTCAATGGGCAAAGACTAACTACCCTTTTACACCCCTCTTCTCCTTTTCATGGGTTTAGGAGATAACCTTTACAATCCCTTTTTACAAAGCTTCCCTCACACTCTCCCTTAGAATGGTCTCTAAACTTTAGGAGGAGGGACTCTACACTTTACAAGGGTTTTCAACTTTAGAAACATAGAGTTTTTTATCACCTTTCTTGCCATGCAGGAATAGCTGGGGTATTTATAGACCCCAAATGGCTTCAAAACTTAGAGCTAAAATTTAAATCTCTAAGATTTCGGGGTACGGGCGGTACCACCGCCTGACACACTGTCACTGGGCGGTACCACCATCTAGTTTGGCGGTACCACCGCTTGATAGCCTCGAAGATCGAGTTTTTTGAGTTTTTGAACTCACAAGCAGTTCTACTGCTTGTTCTAGTAGTGCCACAACTTGGCCCAACATTTGGATCACTGAATAGGCCTTCCAATGAGCCCAAATCAGTCCCAATTAAGGCCCAATTGGCCCCTAATTGAGTTAGCATGATTACACCAAAAGCTAACTCAATTAGCCCCCTAAACTACTTCGATCTTAGATAAATGATTACAAAGCATGAATCCTTTGTCCGGCATGTCATTAGTTCATCCGGCGCTCGTCCGATCCTTTGGTGTATCGCTCTATCCTTCGGCATATTGCCCAATCGGCATGTTGACTCCTGCAACTTCCAATCTCCTTAGCGTAATATCCGATCCTTCGGCCCAATACCTAAATTCACTACACGAGCCTTCTACCGATACGTCGACCGATCCTTCGGCCCGACTTCCAATCTTCTAACATGTTTCACTCCGGCCTAATATGATTCTTTCTGCTTTAATCAATTTGCCTCTCGTTGATCGAAGCTAGTCTTGCATCACTCAAAACGTAGATTAGATCACAAACACTCTTAATTGGTTTCATCATCAAAATCCGAGATTCAACATACACTTGGTGTCTAATGGAATGCTTATGGAAAATCTGAATTTATGAGTTTTGTAAAAGTTTAAAGGACCTCTCATGTTTAGGATTTTGGAGTGTTAAGTTTAGTTTGTGTAATGATATAAACATGTGGTAAATATTGGCTTTGTGATTATATAGAATCCCACACTTATGGATTTATGAGGTGGTTATTGTCTTGATGAGTTGGTTTCAGATTTTATGATTCATCAAGTGATGTGTTTTATGATTTTAAACTGCATAAGTTTTATGAATTGTAGAATTATGGATGTAAATTACTTGAATGTTTTCTTAGTGTTCTCAAATGTGTGTTTGGATCCTAGAATAGATTGTTGATCTGAATTATAATATTATCAATTTTGAGTTAGTTTCACGCTTCTTGAACATTATAATTCGAGGGGTGCAAGACAATATAGTGGTTTGATTACTAGACTAATGCATGCACATGACATAGTCATTCCACCAGACGAAGAAACCTTGAAACTAGATCGATTTAATATTATCAATAGAAACCTATTAAGGAGATTAAGATATATAGTAAGAAATGGTGTTTGGACTAGATTACCTAAGAGGATTGATCCTCCCCCACCTGAACCTAAACCAAAAATACTTATATATAAGGAAAGTCAATCTCCTTCTACTAGTCCATTAGAGGCAGCACCTCTAATAGAGCAAGCACCCTCCTCGTCTATCGATTCTATAGTGACTTGACTGGATCGAATTGAACTGCATCAAGATCAAATCTTAACCGAGATGTAGTAAATTCATCAATAACTTAGACATTCTGTTTAGGCATTTTAGTTTACCGCTACTTGAATAGCTTGTATATTTCTCCATTCTCTTTGTTAATAAAGGAGAAAACCCATTAATATCCTGATATGCTGTACTCTTACACTCTATGATGTACTTTTTAATGTTATGTGCTTTTTAATATGTACTTTTTAATGATATGATGCGACACTAAGAATTAGGCATGTTAAATCTTCAGAATGCATGAGTTCCTATTGTATATTTTTCAGATTTATGGATTTTTCGTAACTTAAATTCACCTTTTAAATTGAGATCGTTTCCTGTGAATCCTTCCTCTTGCTATTTACAAAAGAAAATATTTGATTCTTAGACTTTTGGTATTCACAACTTGATTCCTTATTTTTGATATGATGATCATGAGTCCTTCCTTTTTCTATTTGCAAAGGAAGAGCCTTGATTCAAGGATTTCTTTGGATTAATGACTTGATCTTTTATGCGATAATCAATTCCTATGAATCATTCTTCCTTCTATTTACAAGAAACGAGATTTGGTATGCACATTTTTATCTTTTTAATGAATCCTTTCTCTTTGCAAATGTAGAAACTTGATTCAATGAAACTAATTTTTTTGTAGATTTGATTTGGTTCATGGATTTGACATGGTTCAAATCCTTTCATGGATTTTGTTCTTATAACTTAATTTTTCTTATGATGAATGAATTCCTCTCTTACTCTTCTTCCTTTTCTTCTTATTCTTATGACAAAAGGAAGAAAGAAACTTGCACCAAAAAGTACTTGCACATCTAAACCAATAATGCTAGCTTTCCTATTTCAAAAAGCAAAAGGAGTTATTTTGTAAAGTTTTTGCTTAACTTCTCATTTCACAAATTTGCTAGCTTGGATAAATTGGTGTAAAACTTACTTAAATAGTTTAAAATACTTACACTGTTGAATGATTCTCCTTTTTGTTGATGACAAAGGGGGAGAAATGATGAATGTTTGATATCATGAAATGATGAATGGTATCATGATCAAAATGTTGATTTAATGCATGAAGTGATAAATGCTTAAAATTTTAATGTCTTAACATCATATGCCCAAAGTGATGTCAATTTTCATATCATGAATGCTTTAATTTCATATATGTTATGCCTAAAGTGATGTTGATTTATTTTTGGTATCATGCATAAAGTGAGGATGAAATGTACTATTTTAAAATTATACATGTTTTAATTTAAAACTATAATAATGCACAACATATGAAAATTTGATATGATATATTACATTTGATCACTATGAATTCAAATGCATATAGATAGGGGGAGTTAAAGTTAACTCCGCCATCAATTAGTTGTCATCATCAAAAAGTAGAGATTGTTGAATCTCGAATTTTGATGATAAAATCAATTGATAAATTATTGATCTAATCCATATGTTGAGAAGAGTGTTGCAAGATTAACTACAATAATGAATAAGGCATAATGCAGATATTGGGCAAGAGTCAAAGATTAGATTATACATCGAAGATTTGGATGATGTGATGGAAGCTCACCGAGAGTTCATCGAGAGCTCGCCAAGAGTTCGTCAGGAGTTTGCTGAAAGCTCGTTGGGAGTTCGCCAAAAGCTTGTCGAGAGTTCACCGGAACTTCGTCGAGATTTTACCGAAAGAACAATTGACATAATGGACAAAGATTACTAAGTTAATGCCTTAATTGTCGTAGTTAGAACTTAAATTGAGTTAGGATTGGGAGGTAATCCCACTAACTCAGTTATGGGCTAATTGGGCCCGATTCAGAGCTGGTTTGGGCCAGACTGATGGCCCAAATAGTGTCCTAGAACCCAGTTAGGCGATAACACCCCGAAGCTGGCAATGAAACCACTAGAGGCTCAGCCTTCGAGGTGGTCTAGGCGATGGCACCGCCAATAGTTAATGTTGCTAGGCGGTGGTATCGCCCTCTCAAGTGGTGATACCGCTAGAGCCCAGTCTCTGAGGCTCTGTCAGGTGGTAGTACCATTAGACTAGGCGGTGATACCGCCTAATGTTAGAGTATCAGGTAGTGGTACCACCCGGTACTAGCGATGGTACCGCCAGTACCCCGGAAACCCAGTATAAGACACTTTTTGACTCCATTTTTGAAGTTGTTGGGGCCCATAAATACCCCACTCTTTCCCGCATACAAGAGTAATAAAGTGTGAACAAAAATCTTGAAGCATTGGGGTGTGAAAGTATTATAAAAGTACTAAGTGTCCTCATCCTCTCTTTCTAAGTCTTGTGATCATTCAAGTGAGGTATGAGACTTGTAAAGGTTGTCTCCTAAACCCGTGAAAAGGAAAAAATATTGTAAGATGGTGGTTGGTCTTCGCTCATTAAAGGAAGACCATTAGTGGACACTAGTAACCTCGACGGAGGAGGAAACCGAAGTGGACGTGGTTCACAACGATCGAACCACTATAAATTCGGTGTGTTCTTTCCTTATTGCTTACTTTCATTACCTAGTTGCACTCTGCATTGTACATTTACTTCAAGTTGATGTCTTCCCAATATGATTTATTCATCATATTTTTATCAACTCTGAAAGATTTGAAATCACAACCGTCATTTTTATTTCTGCACTAATTCAAACCCACTCTTAGTGTCGTATTGATCCTAACAATCAGTTCCGGCACTATCTCTTATCGAGCGGCGAAAGGGTCACTTGGCAACTGCATTAACGTCGATGCAGATACAATGTAACAATGCTCAGCAACTACATCGGAGCATGTTGAGAAATCTAGAGGTGACATCTCATGCGCAATGGAAGTACATAAAACAAAATCCCAAATTTTCCAAAGATGTATTCGTTGTCATGTGAAGATTTATGGGCAAAAATCCACAAAATAGAAAACTACGTATATCAAAGATTGTATTACCTAGGGAGATCATATATCCTTGAATCCCTGCAGATATCTAGGAGAGGGTGAAGGAGGTCAAGTATCCTCCTCTCTAGTGATGATCCACACAACAGGGCTACGACGGCGCTCCTCAAAACTGTTAGGATCGAGAGTCTAAGGTCGGCACTAAGAGGGGGGGTGAATTAGTGCAACGGTAAAATCACGTCTTCAAAAACTTTGTTGCGATAAAATCGTTTCTGACGTAAAATCATTTTCGTAAAGATAGCTTGAAAAGTGTAGTGGATGTAAAGCAAGAAGGTGATGCAGTTTTCTATGAAAGTAAATTACTCAAAGCGTAAATGCAAACTAAATTTTAGAGCGGCTTGGTCAACGTGACCTACATCCACTTTCGGCTTCCTCCTCTGACGAGGTCACCGACGTCCACTAGAGGCCTTCCTTCAATAGGTGAAGGCCAATCACCTTTTACACCCCTCTTCTCCTTTTACCGGGTTTAGGAGATAACCCTTACAAGAACTCACTTACTCCTCTCTCAAACTAGTCTAACACTTTACAAGAGGGAGAGGAGATCACATAAGAATTCAACATCGTTTCTTTGCTTTTAGACTCTCTGTGCTATATACTTTAATTAGGGATGGGAGGGGTATTGGCTTCAAGTTGATTCAAACTTGGAGCCTAAAACTTTCCCATCTCGGGTTCCCCGGGCATGGGCGATACCACCGCTCAGTGTTAGTCTGACTAACACTGCCTTGGGCAGTACCACCGCCCAGGTTTGGCGGTACCACCACCTAGGGTGTAGTGCTGGGTGGTACCACTGCCCAGACTGGCGGTACCACCACCAGCAGCCTCTCGGAGGTTGTGTTTGGGCAGTACCACCACCTGACACAGTCTCGAAGATTATGCCACAATGGTGAGACTTCTTGGGGCACTGTTTGGGCCTCTAATTGGGCCCAACACAATTCTTACATGGGCCTAGATAGCCCCTAATTGGGTTGGCTCAAATCCATGCCCAATTACATGCTAACTACGAAATCCTATAACATTTGCTAAGCTAAACATGTCCCTATGTCTATTCTTCCAACGAGCTTCCAGCGATCTTCCAGCGAACTTCCGATGATCTCTCAGTAATGTTCCGGCGGACTCTCAGCAAGCTCCTAGACTTCACAACGATCTTCTTGGCGAGTTCAAACGAGCTTCTTAGCAAGCTCCGCGACTTCTCAGCTCGTTCCGCCAGAACTTCCGATGAACGTCTGGACTTCCGACAAACTCTCAAATTCCCAACGATGTCGCGTCCTTGACTCCGGGATTGCATTTTTGCTTCATGTCTTGCTATCATAGTTAATCCTGCACATGTAAAACATACTTCAATCAAGATAATTAATACTAAGTAATAATCATGTTGTTCGGCATGTCATTGGTCCCTCGACGCTTCGTTCGATTCTTCGGCGCATCGTCCTCTCCTGCGACCTATTGCCCAATCGACTAATTGACTTCGCAACTCTAATATCCTTGGCGCAATGTCTGCTCTTCTTGGCCCGATACTCAAATCCACGGCCCGAAGCCTTCTGTGGATACGTCGACCGATCCACCGGCCCGACGTCCAATCTTCTAACATGTTCCTCCAGCTCAACATGATTCTTCCTGCTTTAATTGTCTCATCCTGATCGAAGCATCCTATGTCACTCAAAACGTAGATTAAATCATAAACATATATTAATTGGTTTCATCAGTAAAATTTGAGATTCAACAATCTTTCCCTTTTTGATAATGACAACCAATTGATGACGGAGTTAAACTTAACTCCCGGAGTTTAAACAAACTCACCCTATCAATATGCTGTATTGATAGAAACTCTTGAATTCAAAAATCCAAGCAACATGTCATGATCAAATCATGCATGACATCAACATACTTTTCCCCCTTTATCATCAACAAAAAAGAGAAGTTCAACTATTCATATGTTTGAAATATAAGTTCAATTTATTGCATGAAAAACATAATATCAAGTTTTATCATCATGCAATTTGAAGCTAGAAAATTTAGCAAGTGTTACATCATGCTTAGAACATTCAAGCTATCAAGTTTCAGATTTGTAAGTTTTACGAGCTAGCAAATTTAAAGATGTGCAAGTTGGCATATTTGCTTTTCTTTGTGATGTGCAAGATAGCATTTCTTTATAATGTTCAAGATAGCAAATTCTACATCATGCTAGCTAGCAAATTAGAGATGTTCAAGAAGGCAACTCTTGCTTCTTGAAATATGCAAGTTGCAAGCTAGCAAATTTTTGCTTTATTTGCAATGTTTGAGCTAGCAATTTTGCTTTCTAGCGAGTTTTACTCCCCCTTTGTCATTGTCAAAAAGAAAGAAAGACCCTTTACATCAATTTTCAAAATCATGATAAAGGAAAATAACATAGATGAAAATTCAAGTGAATGTTAAAACAATTATTTTATCATGAATATTTCATCATTGCATGCATCATTATCATAAGTTAAAGTATTACATGCATAATGCCAAATCATCATAAAATCGAAACATAAGTTTCGTCATGAAGCCGTTAAGACCAAACACATCAAAAATGATATCACATCTATCATCAAAAGACTATCAAGAAATTCATACATAGATGTACATGCACTATGTCATCTTAATTCGTCATAAAAATGATTAAACCAAAAACATGTTAATCCAAAATGAGAGTATCAAATCAACATTTACTTCAAAAACTCATGCATGACATAAAATCATCAAAATACACATGTATGGATTAATCCTAAGCATTATCACATATCATATAACTATCATCCATAATGTTGCATACATCATTCAACATTTTAAAACATAACATGCATGAAACCTTAGCAATATACTTTTCATGATCAAGTTTTTAATTTTTCAAAGATGCTAAAAAGAAAAACATGATATACTTTTTGAAAAACAATTTCCTATTCCTACTATCTAAATTAAGCACTCATGAAAAACTTCAAGTAATTTCAAAATAATTCAAGAAGGTTGAGTTACTTACCTTGTAGTCGAAGCTTGTCAAAGCCCAATTCGCCGTTTCACCTTTGGAAGTTCTTGATTCATCCTTGGTTGCCTTCCTCTTCTTTGGCCTCTTCCTCCGTTCAAGTTCATTGTTAATTTTAGATTTTTGTTTAATAAACTTATTAAGATTTAGTGTTCGAAGTTCAAGTTCATCATTGTCCTCATCACTTGAGTCATCGCTCAAGTGGTATTCATTTGTCCGGAGTTCCAAATCCTTCCTATTCTTTGGAAGGTGGTTCAAGTGTTCATCATGAGCTTGACATGTCATTTCGTAGGTCATTAAAGACCCAATGAGTTCTTCAAGAGGGAATGTTTTAAGATCTTTGGCCTCTTGAATGGCCGTAACTTTTGGATCCCAAGTTTTAGGAAGAGATCTTAGGATTTTAGTTACTAGTTCAAAGTTAGTAAAATCTTTACCAAGAGCTTTGAGTCCATTGATGACATCCGTGAACCGGGTGTACATGTCTCCGATGGACTCACTTGGTTTCATTCGAAAAAGTTCGTAAGAGTGCACAAGGATGTTGATTTTGGACTCTTTCACTCGGCTAGTGCCTTCATGAGTGACTTCAATTTCAACAATACAATATTAAAATTTATCACAAATCGAAATGCGATTAAATTCATTTTTATCTAATGCACAAAACAAGGCATTCATAGCCTTTGCATTTAAAGCAAAAACCTTCTTTTCCGATTCATTCCATTCGCTCATCGGAAGAGAAGATTTTTGAAATCCGTTCTCGACAATAGACCAAAGCTCAAGGTCCATAGAAATAAGGAAGATTCTCATGCGAGTCTTCCAATATGTGTAATCCGACCCATTAAACAAAGGTGGTCGTGCAATAGAATGGCCCTCTTGCATGCCGGAGTAAGCCATCTCTCTTGGGTATTAATCCAAATATGAGATATAAAATATAAAATCATCTAACTGAGAGGATCAAGAGCACTAAGAGGGGGGGGGTGAATTAGTGCAGCGGATTAAATCGTTGGTTTCCAAAAATCTTTCTCACGATAGAAACCGAACTTGGAAAGCTTAACTTGAATGTGTATTCGTAAAGAAGTGCAGCAAGATAATAAGTAAGTAAAGCAAGTAAGAAAGTTTGCAGTAATAAAAAGCAACAATGAGAGGCAAAGAGAGATTGGTGTGTTCTTTGATTGCAAAGGTCAAATGTCCTACATCCACTTGCGAGGCCCCTCTTCGATGAGGCTCCCACCTTCCACTAGCAAGTCTCTTGAAGGGGAAGGGTAAATACCCCTCTTACAACTTTCACAAACAGTTCACCCTCTTACAAATTTTCAAGAAGAAGGGAGGTGAACTCTAGCAAACTGAAAAACAAAGATTGCTAAGGCTTTTCCAAGACTTTTTTTCTCAATCACTTGCTGCTCAAAAGTTGTGTTCTCAGCTGAGACTAGAGGG
>LVTN01003765.1:3582-16943 GCA_001649415.1 Musa itinerans
AAAGAGTGGAGCACTCATACAGGACATCCTTGGTGTCTCAAGTCTAAGGACCAGATACACCACTAGGACTACGGAATTACTGTCTAACAATAAGGCATCATCAACCATCCAGTATTCCGTAAGCGGATCAATCAGTGAACTTATTCTCTAATGAGCACTTGTACCGTATCCCTAGTGTCCCCACACGAGTAGCCAAGAGACCAGCTACATCCATCATATGGATGGGTATACAGTACACTAGTCTGTTCGGTTATCACGATGTCCCTCTCGAGTAACCTATGATCAGGATTATTTATGATCTGTGTTTAAAGGTGAATCGATCTCATTATTGTGATCTCATTACAATTCGATTCCCATTGCACAAATCCAACGACATCACAATATATATATATATGCAATATGCAATAGTTAATATAAAGTGATATATGCCAAAATATAATAAGCAAAAAGATTCCGTATCAAGTCATACTTGTCATCACTCACGTGATTGGCTTGTTGGGCACCTATGACTAGCACTAACTACCCTCTTACAACTCTTTCTCCTTTTCTCAGGTTTAGGAGACAACCTTTACAAGTCACTCCTCTCTTAAACTGAAATCAACACTTAGAGCTAGAGGAGGGGAATTCTCTCAAGATTACAACAATGTTTTCCCAATTTTTATTCTCGGTTGTGTGTCGACTGAGCAGGGATAAGTGGGATATTTATAGGCCTAAAATGGATTCAAAAAGTGGAGCTAAAATTTAAATCCCTGGGATTTCAAGGTATTGGCGGTACCACTACCAGTACTGGGCAGTGCCATCACCAATACTCATTGACACTGGGCGGTACCACTACCTAGTTTGGTAGTACCATCGCCTAAAACAGTATCAAAGATTGTGTCTTGCAGACTGAGCCGTTGGCGATTCCACCGCCTGACCTAACTTTTGAGTCACTGACTGGACCTTTCTCTTGGCCTAAAATAGCCTCATCTTAAGCTCAATGGGCCCTTAATTGAGTTGGCCTAATTACATTCAAAACCAACTCAATTACAACCTAAACTACTTTGATCTAGACAAATTATTATAAGTCATGGATCACATGTTGTCCGGTATGTCATTGGTTCATCTGACGCTTTGTCTGACCCTTCAGCTCATTGTCCTCTCCTTCGACATATTGCCCAATTGACATATTGACCTTCGCAACATCCGATCTTCTTAGCGTAATATCCGATCCTTCTGGCCTGATGCTCGAACTTATGACATGAAGCCTTCTGTCGACATGTCAACCAATCTTTTAACTTGTTCCGTTCTGGTCCAATAATTAATTCTTCTTGCTTTAATCAATTTGCCTCTCCTTGATCAAAGCTAGTTCTACGTCACTCAAAATGCAGATTAGATCGTATCGTAAACTCATCAATTGATTTCATCATCAAAATTCAAGATTTAATAATTATGATATTCCTTGATGTATGATGATATGTATATGAAGTAAGAAATGACATGTTACATAAAATCACTATAATGTATATGATTAATTATGCATGCAATACTTTAACATATGATGATGATGCAAGTAATGTTTATAAGATACAATGTGTTGTATATGATTATGATTAAAATCATTTCAATTTGGATTAGAAGGTTATCATTTATTTAAATTCAAGCTTATATGACATATAGATAAGGAGAGTTTAGTTTAAACTCCATCATCAATTGGTTATCATCATAAAAAATGAGGAGATTATTGAACCTCGAATTTTGATGATGAAATCAATTGATGAGTTTACGATCTAATCTACGTTTTTGAGAAAAGTGATATAGGACTAACTTTGCTTAGAAAATATAAAATAATTAAAGCAAAAAGAATCAAATGTTGGGTCGGAGTTAGAAATCGGGCATCGGTTGGAAGAATCGGACATTGTAGGAGTCAACATGTCGATGGATCGGGCGATATGCTGAAGGTTTGGATGACGCGCCAAAAGTTCACCGGGAGTTCGGATGAACCAATGACATGCTAGACAACTTAGATTTCATGTCTCAAAATTGTTGAAGTCTTAGTTGTCGAAGTTAGGTCATAATTATTGTAATTAGGTCATAAATTGAGTTAGTTTTAGGTGTAACCTGGTTAACTCAATTAAGGGCCCATTGGGCTTAAGTTTGGGCTAAGTGGAAGGCTCATTCAGTGACCCATAGCTGACTCAGGCGGTGGTACCACTAGGTCAAGTGGTGGAACCACTTGTGAGACAATGAACGTCTCTAGGAAACTCAAGCGATGGTACCGTCGGTGTCAAGTGATGGTACCACCCAATGTCAATCTAACAGGCAGTGGTACCACCTAGTGTATGACTAACAGGCGATGGTATCACTAGTTGTCAGTCTGGCAGGCGATGATACAGTCAGTTATTAGTTTGGCAAGCAATAGTACCGCCCAGTATTGGCGGTGGTACCGCCAATACCTCGAAAACCTAGGATGAGACCATTTTTTACTCCAATTTTGAAACAATTTGGGGCCTATAAATATCCCACTCTTTTTTGCTTGAAATAGCATGAAAAGAGAACAAAATGCCTTGAGATTCTAAGTTGTAAAAAGTCTTAAAAAAGTGCTAAATGTCCTCTTCCTCCTTCTTGAAGTTTTGTAATCATTATGAGAGAGGTGTGAGAATTGTAAAGGTTATCTCCTAAACCTGTGAAAAGAAGAAAGAGTTGTAAGAGGGTAGTTGATATTCGTCCATTGAAAGAAGACCGTTAGTATATGTCGATGGCCTCGACAGAAGAAGAATCAGGAGTGAACGTAGGTCGCGATAACCGAACCATTATAAACTCAGGTTGCATTTTTGTTTATTATTTTCTACTATTACTTTCTGAGTTAGTGGCTTACTTCACTTGCTCTAAGTCTAGCATATTTCTGATATGATGTTTCATCAAATGAAAATTTTTCAAACCGTTAAAAGTTTCTAAAGCACTAATTCACCCCTCCCCCCTCTTAGTTTTGAAACGGTCCTAACAGGATATTCCTCTCATAACACCGAGAGTAGATGATCTTCTATCGATACTCAATAGTCCTCGTATGGTTGGTTACCACTCTCGATGACCGGCTATGTTAGATGTGAAACTTTCAGACTTATAAGTTCAGTATCAAAGAGTGGAGTACTCATACAGGACATCCTTGATGTCTTAAGTCTAAGGACCAGATATACCATTGGGACGACGAAATCACTGTCTGATAATAAGACATCATCAACCATCCAACATTCTGTGAGCAGATCAATCAGTGAACTCATTTCCCAATAAGCACTTGCATTATATCCCTAGTGTCCCCACATGAGCAGCTATGAGACTAGCTGTCTCCAACATATAGACGAGTATACAGTACACCAATCTGTCCAATTATCTCGATGCCCCTCTCGAGTATCCTATGACCGAGATTATTTATAGTCTATGTTTAAAGGTGAATCAACCTCATTATTATGATCTCATCATGATTTGATTATCATTGCACAGATCTATGGACATCATAATATATATATGTAGTAAGCATTATAAAGTAAGAAAATATCATAATAATAATCATATCACATACATCATGTCACATGGTCCATAATCATCCATCCACATATACACATCATCATGTAGGACTACTAGATAATAATAAAAATTAATTAAACTATTTAATTAATTATTTTATGGAATTTTGGGTTACCCTACCCTAGGGTGTCTCATGCGGTCAGGAAAACCCTAGCTGCTAGGGTCTCCCTTGCGGTTAGGAGTCCCTACCCGTAGGGCAGCCTTGGGAGGCCAGGAAACCCTAGCCCCCAAGGTCCCCTTTGTAGCTAGGAAACCCTAGTTGCAAGGTGTTCGTGGGCGACCAAGAAACCTTGGCCGCTAAGCTACCCCGTACAACCAGGAATCCCTGGCCATAGGGTCACCTCCTACAGCTAGGAAACCCTAGTCGCTAGGGGTTCCCCACGCGGCTAGGACTCCTTGGCCGCATAGGGTGTTGTGGGCCGAGAGCAGCATGGCTAGATCTGCTACAAGTGGCTAGGTCGAGAGCCTCTTCTAGAACTCTTGGCCAAGGCTGCAAGTAGCCTTTGGTCGATCCATAGGGCAGCAACAATTGCTGCCCTTTCTCCCTCTTTTACGTCAATAATTTTGATGTTAAAAGGCCTCTATGAAATACCTCTCAACATCAAGAAAGGGTGATATCTTTGAAAGCTATGACAAAAAAATTGTAGCAACAATGCATAAAAATATTCTATGTGATTCATCAACACATACAGTTCAAAAATCAATCGTTGCATGAACCAACCTGGCTTTGATACCACTATTAGGAAATCCGATTAGAGCATCACATGCATAGTGGAAGAATAGAAAATAAAAAAAATTAGATTTTTCAAAGAAAAATATCTTATCGTCATGCAATGATTGGTGCGTAAAAAATAAAAAATGAAAAAACTACGTATATCATGTGAGATGTATTACCTAGGGAGATCATAGATCCTTGAAAAATCCCAAATCTATAGGAGAGGATGGAGGAGGTCAATTGTCCTCCTCTATAGTAGTGATCCATATAGCAGATGGGGCGATGATGCTCCTCAAATAGCGGCACGATCTTCCTCTCCATGGGCACCACAAGGCTACACCATGATTAAGAAGGGGCTAGCCCTTCTTGCTATTGGCACACCCCAAATTGGGGCTATCGGTTGAGGGGGAGAGGAGAGGGAGGATAATAGGAGGGGTGACCAAGAGGAGACTAGCCTATGCCACCTTTTGGCCCCTCCTATTTATAGAGGTTCCTGCCACTTAACCTTGATGGATGCTACCCTATTGGGTATTGGATCTCTATCCAATTACCCAAGCATATTGGATTAGTAGATCTCTATCCAATAATCTTTATTTACTCTTATTGTATCTCACTCAAAAGATCCAATAATTTAGGGACTTATTGGATATCCAATAAGATATGCGCTCTAGCAGATATCTCATATCTGAACCTTAACTTTGTTAGAATTAAGAGTAGCACTAAGAGGGGGGGTGAATTAGTGCTGCAAAAAAATCATTGGTTTTGAATATTTTTTGTTTGTTGAAAGGAAATCTTGGAAAATGACTTAAAGGCGTGTTTGCTTGTAGAGTAGTGAAAGCCACGTAAGGAGAAAGTGAACCAATTGCAAAGTAAGTAAACGACGATAATAAAAATGCAAACCAAAATTTAGAGTGGTTCGGTGGTTGTGACCTACATCCACTTCGGATTCCTCCTCTGTCGAGGTCACCAGCATCCACTAATAGTCTTCCTTCAATAGGCGAAAGACCAACCACCTTTTACAACACTTTCTCCTTTTACCGGGTTTAGGAGATAACCCTTATAAGCCTCACTCCTCTTTCTTGGATGGTTACAAAGCTAAGAGAGGGAGGGGAGGACTTTTCTCAATTTTACAACACTTTAACACCCCAGGAATTCAAGATTATGTTTAAACTTTTGTTGCCCTTTCATGCAGAAAAGGGTGGGGTATTTATAGGCCCTAATGGCTTCTGAATTGGAGCCAAAAAGTATCACATTCTCAAATTTTGAGGTATTGGCAGTACCACCACCTTTATTGGGCAATACTATCGTCTACAAACTAACGACCACCGCTTGACAGAGCTCGGAGACCGAGCTCTGGCAGTACCACTGCTTGACAGCATTAACTATCGGTGGTACCACTGCTCAGTCTGGGCGGTACCACTGCCTAGACCACTTGGGAGGCTACGTCCCAAGCGGTGCCACTGCCGGCCCTGATGGTGTCACCGTCGGCCGAGACTTCAGGTGTTGAATGGGCTATTCAACTAGCCCAATTCAGCCCTATTAAGGGCCCAGTTGGCCCCTGACTGAGTTAATGGGATTATCTCCTAATCCTAACTCAACTAATGTTCTAACTACGATTAAGGCAAGCAATTAGTCTAGTATGTCGATTTTTCTCTCGGCAAACTTCTCGGCGAGTCTTCCAACGAACTCCCGGTAATCTTCAGACGAACTTTCGATGATCTTCCTACGAGCTTCCGGTGAACTCCCGACGAACTCTCGGCGATATTTCGATAAACTCTCGGCGAGCTACTAACACACTTCTAGTACATCGTCCGAATCTTCGACTCCAGCCCATCATCTGCTTTATGCCTTATCGCTATCGTAGTTAATCCTGCACACTTATCTCAACACATAGATTAGGTCAAACAATTTACCAATTGATTTCATCATCAAAATCCGAGATTCAATAATCTCTCCCTTTTTGATGATGACAACCAATAGGTGACGGAGTTAACTTTAACTCCCCCTATCTATATGCGAAACTTGAGAAAAGACACTCTTGAATTCAAGCATCAAACTGATAAATTATATTAATTTAAACTTAACATGCACAACATGATCAAATGTTTACAAGTAATCATGCCACGATACGTTTCAAGCCATTAAGATATTAAATGTACGATTTTATCACTTCATACATGATAAAGTAGCCTTACATTGCATGAAACACCATCATTATATTGCATGGTAACATTCAAGAGTTTACAATATTAAGAATCCGATATTACATCATTGTATGGTAACATTAAAATTTCACAACATCAAAAGTTCTTAATATTTAAGAGATCACAATCATTTAAAGAGATCACAACATTTAAAATGAACACAACATCACAACATCAAAGTGAACACAATATCAAAGTGAACATTAAAACCTTTAGAGAGATTCCATCAACTTCTCCCCCTTTGTCATCAGCAAAAAGATATATATTAGCTGTTCAGGTGGAGGTAAGTCAAAATGTCTAAACAAATTATTAAGTTATCGATGAATCTGTTGTTCAAATTGATCCATTCGAGTCCGTATGTCATCGGTAGATGAGGAGGGTTCTTGCTCTACTAGAGGGGTTACCTCAAAGGGACCAGTAGGAGGAGATTGATTACCCCTAAATATTGGTGTTTCTGATTCTAGATCAGGTGGGAGGGGATCAATCTTTCTAAGTAATATAGTCCATGTCCCATTTCTGAATGTACATCTTAATCTTCTTAGTAGGTTTCTATTTATGATATTAAATCTATCTAGTTTCATGACTTCTTCATCAGGTGGAATGACTATGTCAAATGCATGAATAAGTCTTGTGATCAAACCATCATATCCTTTTTCGATAGTTCAATCATATTTTGTTGTATTAGGTAGCCAAAATAATTTTGTTGGCCTTTCATAATCCAATACATCGTTCCTATTTCCATTTGGTTAACTTCATCATGATGATCTTATTTTAGAATTATAATGCTTATCAAGATATGATGAAGCAATTTCGTGTTGAAGGGTAGTAGATGTTCACAGCTTTTTTGAAGGATAAACAAGTTTGGATTATCAAAAATTGTTCCTAAGGCATTAGAATAAGTGGTCCCAACTGATTCTTTGTCCCATTGTCCTCTAAAGTAACAACCTATGCTTTTCTCAGCAATTTTTATGAAGTTACAAATTATACCATCTGTAATAGGTATGTGATGCCCAAAGAGATAAGTAGATACCCTATCGTTTTCATCCACATGTAAATTGTTGTAAAATAGCCTAACAAGTCTAGGATAAATATGTTCACATATTTGAAGGATTGTGAGGATTTCTAGGTTAGTAAACTATTGAATAGGTTCCAAATCACTCAATTCCTCTAAGTCTACATATTTACCCTTATAAACATTTCTAGACTCTATGGTAGGAAATCTAAGGGCATATTGAGAAGAATAAAAAAGTAGGGAATCATAGGTTTCTTTTACTCTCCTCTTCCCTTTGTCCCTTGAGGATTTTCTAAAAGTCATGAAGACTACATTTATGAAGAATAAATAAGAGGCAAGAACAATTAATGCAAAGAAGGAAACAATTTGGTTTAGGGATTACCTTAGTGGTTTAACCTTCTTGTGATCACTCAAGAAAGGTTTGTGATTAATCCTTGATTTTGCAAAGGATGAGTATTCCTTTGAGTTACTAGAGGGAGAGTAAGGGAAATAAGTGAATTGGAGCTCTCAGGAGAGGTGTAGAGTAAGTTGGGGTCGGTTTTACCGTCGACCCTAACATTAGCTTTTATAATGTTGAGTTGTGGGTAGTGCCACTACCTACAACCAATAAACACTGGCGGTGCCATCGCCTACAGGCAGTGATCACGTGGATCTTTGAAGTTCAAATTTTCGTAAAAGGAGAAAATTTATACTTAGTGAAGAAATAATTCATATACCATAAATCCATGATTCAAAACTTATCTCAAGTGAAGAAATAATAGTGAATGATCTCAAGAGTAGAACTTAATTAAGAAAATCCAGAAATATTTAAAGAGGAACTCATATATCTCTTCTTACGAAATCAAATTGTTCCTCAATCAAGGGTTTTGTAAAAATATCAGCTATTTGATATTTTGTGTTAATAAATTCTAGAGATATGCCATTGTTGTTGACATAATCTCGTATAAAATAGTGCCTAATATCAATATGTTTAGTTCTAGAGTGTTGAATAGGATTTTTTGTTAAGCATATTGCACTAGTGTTGTCACACTTTATAAGTATGTTTTTTAAGTAAATTCCATAATCCTCTAAAGTGTTTTTCATCCATATAACTTGAGCACAGCATGCACCTGCTGTTATATACTAATCTTCGGTTGTAGATAATGCAATCGAGTTTTGTTTCTTGGAAGACCAAGAGACAAGTGCTTGTCCTAAAAATTGACATGTTCCGGATGTGCTTTTTCTATCTATTTGGTAGCCAGCAAAATCAGCATCGACATAACCAAGCAATTCAAAATTTTTTAATTTTAGATACCATAATCCTAGTTTAGGAGTTCCTTTTAGGTATCTAAAAATTCTTTTAACTGCTTTTAAATGAGATTGCTTGAGGTTAGATTGAAACTTAGCACAAAGTCCTACGCTAAACATAATGTTTGGTCTAGTTGCGTTGAGATATAGTAAACTACCTATCATACCCCTATAAGCTTTTTGGTCAAAGCTTTCTCCACTTTCGTTAATGTCTAACTTAGTGGATGTACTCATAGGAGTATTGATAGCATTTAAACTATCCATATTAAATCGTTTTAGCAAGTCTAGTGCATATTTTGTTTGACTAATAAAAATACCATCACTAAGTTGTTTAATTTGTAAGCCTAAAAAGAAGGTTAATTCACCCATTAAACTCATTTCAAACTCTAAGCTCCTACTCTTAGTAAAAGATTCATTTGTAGAACCAAAAGTAATATCATCAATATAAATTTGAACAACAAGAAAATTATTCTCAAAATTTTTGATAAACAATATAGTATCGACCTTGCCTTTAGAGAAATTATTTTGGATAAGAAAAGAGCTAAGTCTCTCATACCAAGCTCTTGGGGTTTGTTTAAATCCATAGAAAACTTTAGTCAATTTAAACACATGATTAGGAAAATTATCATTCTCAAATCCAGGAGGTTGTTCAACATAAACTTCTTCGAAAATAAAACCATTAAGAAAAGCACTTTTAATATCCATTTAAAATAACTTAAAATTATTATTACTAATATAGGCAAGGAGCATCCATCCTAATAGCTTCTAATCATGCCACATGAGCGAAAGTTTCTTCATAATCAATACATTCTTCTTTGTTGAAACCCTTGGTCACTAATCTAGCCTTATTTCTGCTAGTCATAGATGCCCAACAAGCTAACATGAGTGATGGCATGTGTGACTTGACATAGAATCTTTTTTCTTATTATATTTTGATATTTATCACTTTATATTGATTATTGTATATATGCATGTATATATTGTGAGGTCCTTGGATCTGTGTAATGGGAATCAGATCGTGATGAGATCACGATAATAAGACCGATTCGCCTTTAAACACATATCCTAAATAATTCTGGTCATAGGTTACTCGAGAGGGACATCGAGATAACCGAATAGACTGGTGTGTTGTATACCTGTCCATATGATGGATGCAACTAGTCTTATAGCTGCTCGTGTGGGGACACTAAGGATACAGTACAGGTGCTCATTGGAGAATGAGTTCACTGATTGATTCACTTACGGAATGTTGAATTGTTGATGTTGCCTTATTGTTAAACAGCGATTCCGTAGTCCTAGTGGTGTATCTGATTTTTAGACTTGAGACACCAAGGATATCCTATATGAGTGCTCCATTCTTTTATATCAGACTTATAGGTTTGGATGTCCCAGATCTAGTATAGTTGATTATTAGGAGTGGCAATCGACCTTACGAGGGCTATTAAGTGTCGATAGAGGATCATCCACTCTTGGTGTCATGAGAGGAATATCCTATGTGTTCTTGCTCAAACAAATCTCTGGCTAGGGTTATTCAGATTGAGAGAGAAAGAGTTCTCCGGGAGAATCTAATTAGAGTGAGACTCGAGTAGAAACCGTATGGGTCTAACAACACCATACCCGGTATACGGTCTCTGGGATATTAGATGGATGAGGGACTATAGGTACACGGTAACCGAGGACAAACATGTCCAATGGATTGGATTCCCCTATATCATCTGGGGACTACGGCGTAGTGTCATAGTACGTCCGTAATCGATGAGTCGAGTGAATTATTATGGAGATAGTAATTCACTAAGTTAGAAGGAATTCTGACAGGTATGACTCATGGTCAACTTGATATTGGGCCTAGAGGGTCACACACATATGGTAGGTGTTACGATGAGTAGAGATTCGGATATGAGATATCCACTAGAGCCCCTATCTTATTGGATATCCAATAAGCCTCTGAATTATTGGATCCTATGGATGAGATCTAATAAGAGCCCATAAGAGATTATTGGATAGAGATCCACTAATCTAAAAGGCTTGGGTAGTTGGATGGAGATCCAATACCCAATAGGGGAGGATCCACTAGGGTTAAGTTGACAAGGGACCTCAATAAATAGGAGGGATTCAGTGGTTCATAGGTCAGAGCCTTTGCTTGCCTCTCCTATTCTCCCCCCCACTCCACCTCAAAGCAGGCATGGAGTTTTAAGGAGCGTCATCACAGCCTTGTTGTGTGGATCACCGCTAGAGAGGAGGGTGCTTGACCTCCTTCACCCTCTCCTAGAGATCTGCAGGGAAACAGGGATATACGATCTCCCTAGGTAACACAATCTATTCTATACGTAGTTTTAAGTTTCATGGATTTTTGTGCACCAATCTTCGCACGACGATGAACATCTTTTTGGGAAATTAGAGATTTTATTTTATTTTCTTCTATTGCGCATGTGATGTCGCCCCCAAGATTTCCCAACAGTTTCTAACCATGATACCAAATTCATCTTGCTTGTTTCTAAAAACCCATTTAGTACCAATAACTAAATGGTCATTTGGCCTTGGAACAAGCTTCCACACCTCGTTTCTTTCAAATTGGTTTAACTCTTCTTACTTTGTGATAACCCATGAATCATCTTTCAAGGCATCATCAATGCATTTAGGTTCAATTTGAGAAAGAAAAGCGACATTGGCATAAAAATTTCCCCTTTTGATGTGTCTCATATGATTAGCTCCTTAGGATGAAAATCTACGTACTTCCATTCCTTGGGTAAGGATTTTTCGGAAGAAGATGCATCCAAGTTGTTAGTTGAAAGAGAAGGTTCATTTAAATTCAACGCATCAAAATTAATATCATCATCAAACTCATTTTTCTTAAATTCGAAAACCTTATTAAAGACAACATGAATAGATTCTTCTATAACTAAAGTTCTTTTGTTAAAAATATGAAAGACTTTAGAAATAGAAGAATAGCCAAGAAAAATCTCTTGATTAGATTTTGCATCAAACTTTCCTAAGACATCTTTTTCATTCAAGATAAAACATTTACAACAAAAAACTTTAAAATATGAAACATTGGGTTTTTTGTTGTTCCACAATTCATAAGAAGTTTTGGAAAGTAATGGTTTTCTAGAACCCTATTTATGATATAGAATGTTGTATTAACGGCTTCAGCCCAAAAATATTTGGGTAGGTTATGTTCTTTCAACATGGTTCTTATCATTTCTTATAAATTTTTATTTTTTCTTTCTACTACTCCATTTTGTTGAGGATTTCTTGGAGTAGAGAAATTATGGTTGTATCCATTAGATTCATAAAAATTTTAGAAATCATGATTTTGAAATTTGCCACCATGATCACTCCGAATTGATAAAATCATAAAACCTTTTTCATTTTGAACAAGTTTACAAAACTTGGAAAAATACTTAAAGCAATCACTTTTGTGTGCCAAGAAGTATGTCCAAGTGTATCTACTATAATCGTCCACAATTACAAAGGCATATTTGCTACCTCCTAGGCTTGATATATCAATTGGCCCAAACAAATCCATATGGATCAATTGCAATGGTCTAGAGGTGCTTATTTGATTCTTTGGTTTTAAACTATCTTTTATTTGTTTTCCTAGTTGACTTGCATCACACACATTATCTTTAACGAACTTAATATGAGGAATACCTTTTACAAGTTCTTTAGATGAGATTTAAGATATTAGCTTCATGCTAGCATGACCTAATCTCCTATGCCAAAGCCAAGCATCGTCATTCAAAACCTAAAAACACATTTCATTACAAAGATCATCAATGTCGATAGTGTATACATTATTTTGTTTTAGAAAAATCATAGATATATTTTTGTGTAGTTTTTCAATAATGCAAGCATTAGATTCAAATCTAATGATGTATCCTTTATCACACAATTGACTAATGCTTAAAATATTATGCTTTATGCCATCAACCAATAACACATCTTAAATCAAAAGGTTGGATTTGTTACCGATGATTCCTTTGCCAATGATTTTACCCTTATTGTCTCCGAAGGTGATATACCCTTCGTCTAGGCTAGTGAGCTTAGAGAATTGAGATGGATCTCTAGTCATATGCCTTGAACATCTATTATCAAGGTACCATCTCTTGCTCTTAGCTTGTGATAGTAAATATTTCTAAAAAAAGGATGATTCTTAGGTACTCATTTGACCTTAGGTGCTCAAAAATCGATCGACATAACATATCATTTTGCATGGAATTCTTTATGGTTCCTTTAGGAACCCAAATCAATTTGTGTGGACTACATCTCTTAAATGGACATTGATAAGCAACATGTCCAAATTTGTAACAAAAATTACATTTGTTTCAGGGTGAAACATGCAAGGTAGGGCCTTTAACAAAGGTGGTTGGATTTTGGTGAGAGCTACTCACAAATCTGATTCCGCTTCTTCAATGAATGTGACCTTATTGGCAAGGATCATGTTCAAGGACTTGCTACCAACCTCAAACTTTTCTAAGGTTTCTTTGAGTAGCAAGTTTTCCTCTTTAAGCGTTTCTAATTCATCACATTTGTGCAAGGAGCTAAACTATCATTTGTTAGGATCAAGAGCACTAAGAGG
>LVTN01003766.1:5095-16934 GCA_001649415.1 Musa itinerans
TTGATTCCGCAACTCTGATATCCTTGGTGCAATATATGCTTTTCTTGGCCCGATGCCCAAATCCATTACCTAAAGTCTTCTGTCGATACATCGACTGATCTTCTGGCTCGACGTCCAATCTTCTGACATGTTTTCCTCCAACACAACATGATTCTTCCTGCTTTAATTATCTCATCCTGATCGAAGCATCCTGTGTCACTCAAAATGTAGATTAAATCATAAACACTTATCAATTGGTTTCATCATCAAAATCATAAATTTCTAGAAATAGTAGGAACATAATATGTGTCAACAAGATCCATCAAATGACTAGTCTTCAAGCGTTGGCGATAAGTCCCCACTTACATCACTTTTGCTTTGAGACGATTTCCCATAATGATGAATCTTTCATGTTCTTTTGGTTTCTAGATTGAAATTATTAGGAAACCTAGGGTGATATCACATGTATAGTAGAAGAACATAAACAAAATTCTTATATTTCCATAGAAAAATAGTCTTTAGTCGTTGTGAAAAGATTGATGCGTAAAAACCCGTGAAATTGAAAAATCACACGTATTAAAGGACATGTGTTACTTAGGGAGATTGTATATCCCTAAATTTCTACAAATTTGTAGGAGAGAATAAAGAAGGTCAACTATCATCTCTCTAGCAGTGATCCACACAGTAGAGGCTATGAAGACGCTCATCAAATCGTTGCTCAAATCTCCTTGCTACGCATACTACGCAATCAAGAAGGGGCCAGCCCTTCTTGTTGTCCACATGCCCCAAATAGGGGTTGTTGGCTGAGTAGGAGAGAGAGAGAGAGGAGAGAGGAGAATAAGAGGTGGCACCCAAAAGGGGTTTGACCTATTCATAGAGGCCCTATATCAACTTGACCATAATGGGTACTAGATCTCCATCCAACTACCCAAGCCTCTTAGATTAATGATCTCTACCCAATAATCTCTCACTGGCTCTTATTGGATCTCATCTATATGATCCAATAATTCAAGAGCTTATTGGATATCCAATAAGATAGAGGCTCTAGCGGATATCTCATATCCGAACCTCTACTCGCCGCAACACCTACCATATGTGTGTGACCCTCTAGGCCCAATATCAAGTTGGCCATGAGTTATGCCTGCCTGTCAAAACTCCTTCTAGCTCGGTGAATTATTATCTCCATAATAATTCACTCAACTCATCGACTACGGACGTACTATGTCACTACGTCACAGTCCCGAAACAATACAAGGGAATCTAATTCATTGGATTTGTCTGTCCTCAGAACTATGTATCTATAGTGCCTTATCCATCTAATATTTCAAAGATCATATACCGGGTATGGTGTTGTCAAACTCATACGATTTCTACTCAAGTCTCACTTTAAGCGGATTCTCCTAGAGAACTCTTTCTCTCTCAATCTGAATGACCATGGCTAGGGATTTGCCTAAGTAAAAATACATGAGATATTCCTCTTATGACACCAAGAATATATGATCCTCTATCGATACTCAATAGCCCTTGTAAGGTTGGTTATCACTCCCGATGACCAACTGTGCTAGATCTTGAACTTCCAGGTCTATAAGTTTAATATCAAAGAGTGGAATATTCATATAGGACATCTTTAGTGTCTCAATTCTAAGGACCATATACACCACTACGACGACGAAATCACAGTTTGACAATCCAACATTCTGTGAATAGATCAATCAGTAAACTCATTCTCCAAGAGGCACCTATGTGGTATCCCTAGTGTCCCCACATAAGTAGCTATGAGACCAGTCATCTCCATTATATGGACGAGTATACAACACACCAATTTATCTGGTCATCTCGATATCCCTTTTGAGTAACCTATGATTGAGATTATTTAGGGTCTGTGTTTAAAGGCGAATCAATCTCATTATCATGATTTGATTCCCTTTGCACAGATCCATAGATATCACAATACATGCAATAGACAATATAAAGTGAGAAAAATATTAAATAAATAATAAGCAAAGAAAGTGCATGTCATGTCACATATGTCATCACTCACGTGATTAGCTTGTAGGACACCTATGACTAGCAATCTCCCACTTGACCTAAAGTCAATCACCTACATGTCTGATCCCCATCAGACCCCTGTGACGCTCAAATACAATCTGAGACAAAAACTTTGTTAATGGATCTGCAATGTTATCTTTGGATGAAACTCTTTCCACTGCTACATCTTCTTAGGCCATGATTTTTATGATCAGGTGGAACCTCCTTAAAATGTGTTTAGACTTCTAATGAGACATGCATTCCTTTGCTTGAGAAATCACCACATTGTTATCGTAATATAAGGGAATCGACTCCTCACTGCCAAGCATAATTCCCAGATCTGTGATAAACTTCTTCATCCAAACTCTCTCCTTTGTTAAATAGAGGAGCAATGTACTCTACCTTTGTGGTTGAGTCAACAGTAGTATCTTGCTTGGAACTCTTCTAGCATATTGCTCTTCTATTCAAGGTGAACACATATCCTGAATTAGACTTGCTATCATTGACATCGGACTGGAAACTCAAGTCCGTGTAGCCCTTAACCCTAAGGTTATTTCCTCCATATACTAGTAAAAGATCCTTAGTCCTTCTCAAGTACTTAAGGATATACTTTACTGCTTTCTAGTGCTTCAAATCTAGATCCGCTTAATACCTGGCCATGACACTCAGAGCATATGCTATATCAGGCCTGGTACATAACATAGCATACATGATAGACCATATCATTGAGGCATAGGATATCTTATCCATATCTGCCCTTTCTTCAAGAGTCTTTGGGGATATATTCCTAGAAAGTAATATCTCATATCTTGGAATTTTCGATGTCAAACCTTTTGACAATGGTGTCTACGTACCTGGACTGGGACAAGCCAAGCATCCTCTTGGATCTATCTCTATAGATCTGAATCCTCAAGATATAGGATGCTTCCTCTAAATTCTTCATGGGAAAATGTCTAGATAGCCAAGTCTTTACTGTGGAGAGCATTCTTACATCATTCTCAATTATCAAGATGTCATCCACATACAACACCAAAAAGGTAATAGTGCTCTTACTTACATTCCATTACACACAAGGCTCATCTTCGTTCATAACGAAGTTATAAGATCTGATCACCTCATCAAATCTTATGTTCCAACTTTGGGAAGCTTGCAAATGGACCTAAGCAATCTGCACACCTTATTTGGACTTTCTTTGAACATGAATCCCTCAGGCTGTATCATATACACCTCCTCCTCGAGGTTGCCATTGAGGAACACAGTTTTTACATCCATTTACCATATCTTATAATCATAGTATGTTGTAATAGCCAATAGAATTTAGATGGATTTTAGCATGGCTATGGGTGAGAAGGTTTCGTCATAGTCAACACCTTGCTTTTGACGATACCCTTTAGTCACTAGCCTCGCTTTATAGGTTTCTACCATTCCATCTACTCTGATCTTCTTCTTGAAGATCTACTCGCAACCAATGGGTATGATACTCTTGGGTGCATCAATTAAGTTCCAAATCTTGTTGGAGTACATGAAATCCATCTCAGAATTCATGGCTTTTTGTCACTTCCCAGAGTCTATACTTGTAATAGCCTCCTCGTAGGTCCGAGGATCAATATCCTCGATATCCTCTCCTCTGATATGTCTCACATATCTCTCAGGAGGATGGGGTACTCTACCGAACCTACATAAAGTCGGAACTTCGGTGTTAAGTACCTGAACAGACTCAGGCTATGGAATAGTGCTTGAGCTAGATTCTCTAACATTACTCAACTCTATTATGCTCCCACTATCTCCACCAAGAATGTGTTTCTTCTCAAGAAACACTGCCCTCTTAGCTACAAAGATCTTTTAGTTCTCGGAATGATAGAAATGCTAGTTATAGGTGCCCTGCAAGCCAATCACGTGAGTGATGGTACGTGTGACATGACTCGCACTCTTTTTTCTTATTATATTATTTGACATTTTATCACTTTATATTGCTTGTTGTATAAATATATATATTGTGATGTCAATGAATCTATACAATGGGAATCGAATCATGATAAGATCACGATAATGATATCGATTCATCTTTAAACACAAACTCTAAATAATCCCGATTATAGTTTACTCAAGAGGGACATCGACATAAACATGTGTACTATATATCCATCTATATGATAGAGGCAATTGGTCTCAAAGATGCTCGTGTGGGGACACTATAGATACAGCAGTGCAGGTGTTCATTTGAGAATGAGTTGACTAATTGATCCGCACACAGAATGTTAGACGGTTGATGATGTCTTATTATCAGACAATGATTCCATAGTCCCAGTGGTATATCTAGTCCTTAGACTTGAGACACCAAGGATGTCCTGTATGAGTACTCACTCTTTGATACCAGACTTGTATGCCTCGAAGTTTTAAATCTAGTACAACCGGTCATCAGGAGTGGTAGCCAACCTTACGAGGGCTATTGAGTATCGATAGAGGATCATCTGCTCTCAGTGTCATGAGAGGAATATCTCATGTGTTCTTCCTCAGACAACTTCCTGGCCATGGTCATTCAGATTGAGAAAAAGAGTTCTCCGGGAGAATTCAATTAGAACGAGACTCAAGTAGAAACTATATGGGCCTGATAACACCATGCCCGGTATACAATTTCTAGGGTATTAGATAGATGAGAGACTATAGATATATGGTAACTGAGGATAGACAAGTCCAATAGATTGGAGTCCCTTGTATCGTTTGAGGATTGCAGCGTAGTGGCCTAGTACGGCTATAATCGATGAGTCGAGTGAAGTATCCTCTATTGACACTTGAGTGATGACATGTGTGACATGATACACACTCTTTTTACTTATTATATTATTTGACATTTTATCACTTTATATTGCTTGTTGTATGAATATATATTATGATGTCCATAGATCAGTGCAATGGGAATCGAATCGTGATGAGATCACGATAATGAGACCGATTTGCCTTTAAACACAAACCATAAATAATTTCGATCATAGATTACTCGTGAGGGACATCAAGATAATAAGATAGACTGGTGTACTATATACCAGTCCGTATGATGAATGTAGCTGGTCTCAAAGCTGCTCATGTGATACAGTACAGGTGCTCATTGGAGAATGAGTTCACTAATTGATCCACTCATGGAATGTTGGATGGTTGATGATGCCTTATTGTCAAACAGTGATTCCATAGTCCTAGTGGTGTATCTAGTCCTTCGACTTGAGACACCAAGGATGTTTTCTATGAGAACTCCACTCTTTGATACCAGATTTATAGGCATGGAAGTTCCAAATCTAGCACAACTGGTCATCGAGAGTGGTAGTCAACCTTACGAGAGCTATTGAGTATCGATAGAGGATCATCTGCTCTTGGTGTCATGAGAGGAATATCTCATGTGTTCTTCCTCAGACAAATCTCTAGCCAATGTCATTCGGATTGAGAGAAAGAGTTCTCCTAGATTCATTAAAGTGAGACTCAAGTAGAAACTGCATGGTCCTTATAATACTATGCCCGGTATATGGTCTCTAGGGTATTAGATGGATGAGGGATTATAGATACATGGTAATTGAGGATAAACATGTCTAATGGATTGGATTCCTCTGTATCATCTAGGGATTATAACGTAGTGGTCTAGTACGTCTATAGTTGATGAGTCAAGTAAATTATCATAGAGATAATAATTTACTGAGTTAGAAGGAGTTTTGACATGTGTGGCTCACGGTCAGCTCAATATTAGGCTTATAGGGTCACACACATATGGTAGGTGTTGCGACGAGTAGAGGTTCGGATATGAGATATCTGTTGAATCTCAGATTTTGATGATAAAGTCAATTGATGAGTTTATGATCAAATCTATGTTTTGAGTGACGCAAGACTAACTTCGATCAGAAAAGGCAAATCAATTAAAGTAGGAGGAATTAGACGTTGGGCCAGAGTGGAACATATCAAAAGATTAGACGTCAGGCTGAAGGATCGGTCGACGTATCGGTAGAAGGCTTCATGCCGTGAGTTCGAACATCGGGCCGAAGGATCAGACATTGCGCTAAGGAGATCAGAAGTTGCAGGAGTCAACATATCGATTGCACAATACGTCGAAGGAGAGGATGATGCACCGAAGGATCGGACGAAGCGCTGGATAAACCAATAATATGCCGGACAACATAGGATTCATGCTTGTAATTGTGTGTCTTGAGTGAGTTAGTTTAGGACTAATTGAGTTGGTTTTTGGATGAAACAATGCCAACTCAATTAGGGACCAATTGGGTCTATTGTTTGGCTCATTCAGTATCCTATAGCAAGGTCTAGCGATTGTATCACCTAAACACAGTCTCTTAAACTGTGTCATGCGGTAGTATCGCTAGACTGGGTGGTGGTACCATCTAGTGTCAGTGCTGCAAGCGGTAGTACTACCTAGCACAAGTGGTGGGAAACCTAGGATGAAACCTTTTTTGGCTCTATTTTGAAGCCATTTGGGGTCTCTAAATACCCCAGCTATTCTTGCATGGAGATGCAAGAATTAAGCAGAAAGGGGAAAGAATTCTAAGTTGTAAAGGTGTTGAAAAGATTGAGTTCCCTCCTCCTTGAGCTTAGAGGTTGTTCTAAGGGAGGTGTGTGAGGGTTCCTTTGAGGGGTGTAAAGGTTATCTCCTAAACCTATGAAAAGGAGAAAGAGTTGTAAGGGTAGTTGTTCTTTGCCCATTGAAAGAAGATCGGTAGTCGAAGCTGGTGGCCTCAAGTGAAGAGGAATCAGGAGTGGATGTAGGTCACGATGACCGAACCATTATAAATCTGGTTTGCATTTACTTTGAGCTTTTTATTTTCATTGCAAACTGATTTCTTACTTTCACTATGCTTACGAACGTGTTTTCAAGTCAAGCACATTTTCGATCTCGGTTTTCATCATACGAAGTTTAAAACCGACGTAATTTTTCTTAAGCACTAATTCACCCCCCTCTTAGTGCTGACTCGGTCCTAACAGTTGATATCAAAACCACGTTTTCTCATTTGGTTTAACACCAAAGAGAAATGGCTTTTATCGGATTTCAAGAGGGTCACTCTATTATTCGTCCTCCTATATTCAATGGGACGGACTACACATATTGAAAAACTTGGATGAGAGTTTTTTTGCTTTCTTTGGACTTTGATTTATGAAATATCATTGAACTTGGTTTTAACCCGCTCTAAATCTATGAATGAATGGAATGACTTTGAGAAAAAATCATTTTCTTTAAATGCGAAAGCTATGAATGATTTATTTTGCACTTTGAATAAAAATGAGTTGAATCGTATTTTGACTTGTGAAACTACACATAATATTTGGCACACTCTTGAAATCACACACGAATGCACTAGTAGAGTTAAAGATTCAAAAATTAATCTTTTGATGCATGATTTTGAATTATTTTGAATGAAGCCAAGTGAAATTATCATTGATGTGTATACTCATTTTATGGATGTCATCAATAGTTTGAAAATACTTGGTAAAAGTTTTTTGAATTTTGAACTTGTAAATAAAATATTAAGATCTCTTCCAAAAAGTTGGGATTCAAAAGTGACTGCAATACAAGAGGCAAGAGACTTAAATAAGTTTCCACTTGAAGAACTTATCGGGTCTTTGATGACTTACAAAATGACTTATATAGCACATGGCGAACTTGAGAATAACCTTTTAAAGAACATGAAGGATTTTATACTTAGAACAAAAGAAGACTACTCGAGCGAAAGCTCAAGTGATGATAACATTGAACTCCTAATAGCAAAGTTTAAAAAGTTCATAAAACAAGAATCAAAAAATAAAAATAAACTTAAAAAGAAGAGGTTGCCAAAGAAGAAGAAGGCACTCAAGGCGACTTAGGACAAATCGAGTACCTTCGAAGATGAGGAGCAAACCAACAAAGACAAAGTGGTGAACTATGCCTTGGTGGCTCTCGACGATGAGGTAAATGACTCACCCGAAACCTCTTTACCTTACTATGAAATTACTTGATGCTTTTCATGAGTTGTTTTTAAATTAGTTAGTAAGAAATAAAAAAATACAAAAAAATCATGCTTCTTTTTCTAGTGATTTTGAAAAAGAATAAAAATTTGAGCATGACAATTGCACGTTAACTCCTAGCACTAAGTATGAAAAGTTAGATTCATTTTAAAAAATATATATATTACTATAACAAACAAAATGATTTTGATTGAAAATGCTTTATGTTTTAATGATGTAATGATGTAAAGAAAATGCTAAAAGGTTTGGTATCATGCTCGATGATTTTATATTATGCATGAGGATTTGAAGTAATGATGATTTGAAATCTTATATTTTGGAATTATGTGTTACACTTTTGATCTTGATGATTTTTGTGTTAAATCTTATTTTTCGAGTTTAAACGATAATACATGGTTTTGACTTAGAAAACAATGGCATGCTTGTATGAAATCAATAACATATAGGAATGCATTATTTTTCTTGAAAATGACTCTATCCCTAAAAACTCATTAAATTTTTCAACAAGAGATCCTAAGAGATTTTTAAATCTATTTATGTCATTTTGAATCTCTTAAAAGTAATTTTGATGATTTTGATTATTTGAATTTGAATGATTTTTTACCTATATCGTGATTTTGATTCCTCGAAATTATAACTTGAAATCTTTTATGAATCAAGATCTCTTATTATATGTTCTTGTATTATTTAAGAGGATGTTTTTTTATGAATCATGATTTTCTAAATTATAACTTGAGATTTTTCTTTAATATATAAATCATGATCTTGATAACTTCAGATTTCTTATGCATGAATCAAGATATTTTATTTGTTTCTCCTATGATTCGTTTTGCTTTTTGCAAAAGAGGAGTTTTATCCAAATCATGATCTTGAATTCTTGATATTTAATACTTGAGATTTTTTTATAAATCAAGATCTTTGATCTCCTAAGGTTTCTTTTTATTATTTACTAAAAGGGAGATTTGTCAAAATAAATTATGTCTTTTGGTATTCATGACTTAATCCTTCATGATCTTTGATATTATATCTTTCATGACATAATTTCTTTGTATTTAAATCTCATGTAATAATTGAAATATTTTGCACTACTGTATCCTTCCCTTCCTTTTGACAATAACTAAGGGTGAGAGAAAATTGCTATCTTGCACGTCTCAAGAAAAGCAAATTGGTGGCATGTAAAAAAGGCAAAACTTGCAAGCTTGCACATCTCAAAGGAGAAACTCTTGCTAGTTTTCACATCACAAAAATTAGCAAAAAAAGTGCTAGGTTGCATATTGTAAAGAGAAGCAAAAAGTTGCTATCTTAAGAGAAGCAAAAATTTTGTTAAACTTCATATTCTCAAAATTTTCTAGCTTAAACATTGCAAAAGAAGCAAAAATTGCTAGCGTGCACTTCTCAAAAGAGAAGAAAGGACTCACTAGCTTGCATGCCCTAAAGTGATGAAAAATTTGCTAAATCACTAAGCTTGTATATCTCTAAATCTTGAAAGTTGCACTTCTCCTTTTTGTTGATGACAAAGGAGGAGAAATTATGATGATCATGTATGGAATGATATATTGAAAATTTGATTATGCATGATTTTATGATGACATGTTGCTTGGATTCATAATTTATGTCTAAATTTACATTTCTATTAATATGGCATATTGATAGGGGGAGTTTGGTTTAAACTCCATCATCAATTGATTGTCATCATCAAAAAGGGAGAGATTGTTGAATCTTAGATTTTGATGATGAAATTAATTGATGAGTTTACGATCTAATCTATGTTTTGAGTGACATAAGACTAACTTCGATCAGAAAAGGCAAATCAATTAAAGTAGGAGGAATCGGACGTTGGGCCAGAGTGGAACATATCAGAAGATTGGACGTTGGGCCAGAGGATCGATCAACGTATCGGTAGAAGGCTTCGTGCCATGAGTTCGGACATCGGGCTGAAGGATTAGACATTATGTTAGGAACGAGTCGACACTAAGAGGGGGCGAGGGTGAATTAGTGCAGCGGATAAAAACGTTGGTTTGAAAATATTCGTACGATAAATACCGATCTCGGAAGATAACTTAAAATTCAATGCTTTTTCGTAAGCGTAGTGAAAGCAAAGTAAGGAAGGCAGTTTGCAGTAAAGGTACATTACACAAATAGAAATGTAAACCAAGTTTTATAGTGGTTCGGTCGTCGTGACCTACATCCACTTCGCCAATTCCTCTTCCGTCGAGGCCACTAGCATCCACTAACGATCTTCCTTCAATGAGAGAAGATCAACTACCCTTACAACTTGATTCTCCTTTTGACAGGTTCAAGAGAGAACATTTACACCCCCCTTACTCCTCTCTCAAACTACACTAACACTTAGAGGTTTGAGATGAGTTCTCACAAGATTGCAATAGTATTTTTCTTCTATTTTTCTCTCAATTCTTGTGTATGTTAACCAGGGATGAGAGGGATATTTATAGACCTCAAGTGGATTCAAACTTGGAGCCTAAAAATGTCTTATCCCGGGTCATCCGAGTACTAGTGGTACCACCACCTATGTTGGGCGGTACCACCACCTGCAACACTAACACTGACAATGACATTAGGTGGTACCACCGCCTAGTCTAGAGGTACCACCGCCTGATAGCCTCTCGGAGACTGTGTCTGGGTGGTACCACCGCCTGACGCTGTCTCGGAGACTGCTCTATAACGGTGCCACTAGTTGGGTCACTGTTTAGGCCTTTCACTTGGCCCAACAAAGCCCAAACTTGGGCCCAATTGGCCCCTAATTAAGTTGGCATAATTATATTCTAAACCAACTCAATTAGACTCTAAACTAACTTGATCTGGACATAATTGATTACAAGCGAATCCTATGTTGTCCAGTATATCATTGGTTCTTCCGGCGCTTCGTTCGATCCTTCGGCACAACGTCCTCTCCTTCGGTGTATTGCCCAATTAGCATGTTGTCTTCTCGTAACATCCGATCTCCTTAGTGCAATGTCCGATCTTCTTGGCCCGATACCCAAATTCGTGGCCCGAAGCCTTCTGTCGATATGTCGACCGATCCTCCGGCCCGATGTCCAATCTTTTGACATGTTTGCTCTAGCCCAATGTCCGATTCCTCCTGCTTTAATCAATTTACCTTTTTTGATCGAAGTTAGCCATGCGTTACTCAAAACGCTCATTAGATCACAAACACTATCAATTGGTTTTATCATCAAAATTCGAGATTCAATATATTGCTCCAAGGAGATCAGAAGTTACGGGAGTCAATATGCTGATTGGGCAATATGCCGAAGGAGAGGATGATACACCGAAGGATCGCACAAAGCTCCGAAGGATCGAATGAAGCGTCGGATGAACCAATGACATGCCGGACAACATAGGATTCATGCTTACATTTGTATGCCTAGATCAAGTTAGTTTAGAACTAATTGAGTCAGTTTTGGGATGAAACAATACCAACTCAATTAGGGGTCAATTGGACCTGAATTAGGGTTGAATTGGGCCTATTGTTTAGCACATTCAGTGTCCTATAGCAAGGTCTAGCAATGGTACCACCCAAACACAGTCTTCGAGACTATGTCAGGCAATGGTATCACTAGACTAGGTGATGGTACCGTCAAACTGGGCGATGGTTGGCGATGGTACCGCCAGACCCGCGGTGGTACCACCCAATGTTAGTGTTGCAGGCGGTAGTACCACCCAACACAGGCCATGGTACCACTAGGATCCAAGAAACCTAGGATAAGACCTTTTTTGGCTCTATTTTTAAAACCATTTAGGGTCTATAAATATCCCAGCTATTCCTGTTAGGATCAAGAGCACTAAGACGAGGGGGTGAATTAGTGCAGCGGAAAACTTT
>LVTN01003767.1:0-16924 GCA_001649415.1 Musa itinerans
TCTATGTACTGAATGGTGAAGAACTCTATGTTGAAGGTTTGAGGTCATTGGTGATACGGCATATTTTAGGCCCTAGACATGTCACAGCTGAAGCCACACTGTCACGAACGGTCGTTGCGTCCTTGCAACAACTCCATTCAATGAACCGTTCGTCGCTCTCATCTACATGTACAGCTGCTTGGCAGCATGTTTTGTCTTGGTTTTGAGTCATTTTGCTTGTAAAAATGTAAGTCCGAACAAGCTGCAGTGTTACAAAGTGACCACTCACCGAATTGAGCAAAATAGCCCTAAAATAGCCCAAAACAGCTCCATTTTCGTGTGCCACGGGCTATTTTCTGTAGTCTGCTTTCGCTCACCAAAACATCAGCCATCTCAACCCCTTGGAACCACCCGGGTGGCATAGGGCTGGATGGGGCTTCGGTATAGTGTCGGGCATTGAACAATCTTTCGTAAGTTCGCACGTTACCTTGATGGGAACTTGTTGTCGCGCCCGGCACTCGGTGAGCAGCTGTTTGTAGACTTGCAGCTATTCATTCCACCCTCTAAAGTCATTGTTTTTCCCCTCTCCCTCTTTTCTCTTGTGCATGCAAGGTGCTCGCTGAATTGCTTGTAAAGCTTCCCCTTTTCGCAAGACGTCGGGACTTGGTCCGTCGCTCGTTCTTCGAACTAATCAACTTTCTCTTTTACAGGTCCTTCAGGACCTGCGAGAGGTTACAAGTTGGCTGATCTTTGCGGACGCAAATCGCAAGGGTGAAGCGTGACTTAGGCAACGCAAGCTAAGTTCGTGTCTTTGCCACACGGGTGCCTCGCGACTTAGGCAACGTAAGCTAAGTTCGCGTCTTGGCCGCAAGGGTGCCTCATGCCTTAGGCAATTCCAGCTAATGCCATGACATTGCGGTATCAGAGCAGGCAAGCACTTCGAGCGAGTAACGAACGAACTTTGTAACTTCGCCATGGAAAAGCATCATGGCGAATCAAGCAAGACGGGGCAAGCCGAACCCTTGACCCAAGCAGCCGCAGGTGGGCTACAAGTGCACACTCAGTCTCATGCTGTTGGAGCTACTCATGAGGAGCGCGGTAGCGAACATGATGATCGAGAAGTTGGCTACTCTCCGCGAGCGGAGGAGTCACAATCTAGAGCACCGACTGAGAAAAAGAGTCATAAGGAGAGACTCACAGTGGCGGAAACCCACTTGGATGTTCTTGAAGCGAGCTTGGAGGAACTCTACCATGGCCAATGAAGGCTTGTTGGGGTAGAGAGTTCACAAGAGGAAGTGGAGTCCAAGATCGACAAGGTCGAGGCCCTAATCGACCGACTGTCAGATGACACCAAAGACTCCATGCAACATCTATAGGAAGTTGTGGCAGAACTCACCTCAAGGGTGACCATGCTCACAAGAGCACTAAATGCGGGTGGAAGCAACACCCACGTTGCACCACCACAAAACTTGAGGGCACCCGAGCCCCATGGTTATGGAGGGGCCAGAGATGCCAAAGAGCTCGAGAATTTCCTGTTCGACATGGACCAAGAAGCTATGCCACACGTCCCGTCCCGGTAGCTCGGGGTGGTGCCGTCTGACGCTGCTCTGCACATCCCGGGACGACCGTCGGTCAAAAGGGCCGTCCCATCCCTCGAGGGTCAGTGGCCACACCGAATCGACGCACTACCAACCCCCGCGTAAGAGTATAAGGCTCTTGGCCGGCCTCCGGCCAAAGGGGGGCAGAGAGAGAGAGAGAGAGAAAAGAAAAACAATCCATCCCATTACTGACTCTACAGTAATGGGTTAGGTCGCCCAACGATCGGGAATCACTCAGCGAGGGCCATTTTTTGCAGGCGGACGACCACCCGCGGGTGGCGAGCGTCTCAACCCAGGGGACGCCATCCACCGTACAACGGAGAGCTGTCAATCGGCCTGGATCCTGACCAACGCCAACCAGCACTCTTTCCCGAGGGCACGACCACCTCATCGCCCGGCTCACTCTACAGAAAGCTCCCGACATCGACCCGCGGACTTAGCCGTGCTAACTCATCAGCCACGATATATTTTTTCGCTAACATTTTGGCGCTAGAAGGAGGGCCATGTCGCAAGAGCATCTGACAGGAGCTCTCCCTGAGGGAGAACCACCGATTGACCTCTCTTCCCTAGAACCCAAAAGTCATGTCCTCCCCACCCCCGGAGATGGGGGGATCTCGACCTCAATGCCAGATCGCTACTGGCGCCTATTCAATGACCCAGGGTTGTCGCCCCTCGGACTCACCATAGGATCCCCGGCCGTGACACCCGAGGCATTCCTCAGCCTAACTAAGCAAGTGCAGGCCATGGCAGACATGATGCAAACTCTCGCTCTGCTCATTACTCAGATCGTGCAGCTAGCGGCTCCCCCGGCGGACCTGACCCGGCAAAGGTCGAGCGGGGAGCAGGTCGGGACCGAAGAAGCCCGAGAGCAAGCGACAGACCCGAGAGGTCCGCCCGGGCAGAACATACCTACACCCTGCCGAGTCACACTACCCCACTTCAAGCCTGACATCGTATCATCTGACTCGGCGGACGACTCGCTTAGGGCCCAGCTGTCCCGAGTCAACCAACGCCTGGATGAGTTCTAGCGCGAGTTCCGAAAATCACGAAGTGAGTCCAGCGAAGATGGCTCAGGCGGGTCCCCTTTCATAAAGTATAGGACAAGCCAGTACCTCTCAACTTCAAGCTGTCGACATTGGAGACATACGACAGCGGCTCTGATCCCGCAGAGCACGTCTCCGCATTTCGAGCTCAGATGGCCCTCTATGGCACCTTCGATGCATTAATGTGCCAGGCATTTCCGACCACCCTGAGGGGACCGGCACGAGCATGGTTTAGCTGGCTACACCAATCCTTGGTGTCATCCTTCGACCAACTCGCCAAGGAGTTTGAGCAGAACTTCCTCGCCAGCGTGCGACCTAGGCCTTCCGTGGCCACCCTGCTTGCGTTATCCTAGCGCGAAGACGAGACGCTCTCTCAATTTGTGGTACGTTTCGCCATTGAGATCCGGGGATTCCCGGACGCTCACCCCTCTCTAATAATGTAGGCATTTCTGATGGGTTTGAAGCCCTCGAGGTTCTTTTGGTCGCTGATCGAGAAGCCGCCAGTGATCGTCTTCGAAATGCTCCAGTGCGCCAACCAGTACGTCGCCACCAAAGCGTTGGTGGCAGGGAAGCATATGGAAGGCAAGATGCTAAGGGCGGAACAATAACGGGGAACAACCTTAGCAGCCCTGACGCCACCCCGTCGGGGGCCCGATCGATAAGAGCTACTACTCCCGAGGCCCTCGCCTCTCCCCCTGAATACGTCCCGCACCGAGATCTTTCTCCAAATCGGGGAAAAGGGTCTCTTGCGACAACCTCGTCCCATGAAGTCCACTCACAAAGATCGGTCTAAATATTACAAGTTCCACCGGGACTACGGCCATGACACGGAGGACTGCCACGACCTCTAGAATCAAATAGAGGGACTAATCCGGAGAGGCCACGTCGGACGCTATCTTAGGGAACCCCGGGAAGCAACTCCGTGCCCCAGGGGACCTGTCGAAAGACAAATCGACGTCATCTTCGGGGAACCAGCAGCCGGCGGCAACAGCTCTGCGGCGAGGAAGGCCTATGCCCGCAGCACGGTTGAGAAATGTCCCTGACACGAGCTCGAGCCTGAAATCACCTTCGGGGCCGGAGAAGTTGAGCGCTCCCATCATGACGACGCTTTGGTGATCTCCATCCAGGTCGCCAACGCCCGAGTCAAAAGGGTGATGGTTGACACTAGGAGTTCCACCGATGTTCTTTACTTCGATGCCTTTAAGTGGCTCGGTTGACCGAGGGAGACCTTACCCCCATAGCATCAACACTCACAAGATTCACGAGGGATTCCATCTCCCCGCTCGGGACCACGATCCTCCCTGTCACCATTGAGGAGGAGCCGAGAGCGAAGACAATGATGACCACCTTCATGGTAGTCGATCTGCCCTCAGCTTATAACGACATCCTTGGCCGACCGACGCTGAACAAGTTAAAGGTGGTGGTTTCCACCTACCACGGGGCTGTCAAGTTTCCGACCTCGGCGGGGATCGGGGAGGCCCGAAGTGACCCAAGGGAGTCAAGGTGATACTATCTTGCGGCGGTTACTCTCCTAGGAAAAATGCGCCCAACTTAAGTCCTCGACCCCTGTGAAGGGCCCACAGCATCGATGCCGCTGGAGCCTCCCGAGCGGCTCACCGAGGTACCCCTGAAAAGGAGTCGACTCGACCAGACCGTCAAGGTTGGAACCACACTCTCCGAAACAGACTAGCTCCACCTCATTGACTTCTTGAGGAGAAACACCAATATGTTCGCATGATCCCCCGAGGAGATGCCCGGGATCAACCCAGAAGTAGCCCAACACTGGCTCAACATCGACCTCGAGGCTCGACCGGTGAGACAAAGACAAAGGAAGTTCGCCCCCGACCGACAGAGGGCAATCGGTGACGAGGTCGACCGCCTTGAAAGGGCCAAATTCATTACTGAGGTTCAATACCCTCGGTGGCTGTCGAATGTAGTCCTTGTTAAGAAACCTAATCTCAACCGGAGGATATGTGTTGATTACACTGATCTCAACTGAGCATGCCCCAAGGACTGCTATCCGCTCCCCAGGATAGACCAATTAGCCGACGCCACCGCGGGCCACAAACTCCTTACGTTCATGGACACATTCTCGGGCTACAACCAAATCTGAATGGTGACCCAGGATCAAGAGAACACTGCCTTCATCACCCACACAAGGGCGTATTGTTACAAAGTGATGCCCTTCGGCCTGAAAAATGCTGGGGCGACTTACCAAAGGATGGTCGACAAACTTTTCAAGCACCAGCTCGGGAGGAATATGGAAGTATACGTAGACGACATGATTGTAAAGAGCAAGGCTGCAAGTGCACACCTAACCGACCTGGTGGAAACATTCCAAACGCTCCGGCGGTCCAACATGCGTTTAAATCCTGCGAAGTGCGTCTTCGGGGTTAGCTCGAGGAGGTTCATTGGCTTTATCATTCACCAAAGGGGGATAGACGCCAGCCTAAAAAAGGTGCAGGCCGTAACCGAGATGCACTCCCCTCGCTCGATCAAGGAGGTGCAGCAACTCGCCGAGAAGTTGGCAGCGCTCAGCAGGTTCGTGTCACGTTCAGGCGACAAGTGCCTCCCCTTTTTTCGGGCTCTGCGACGGGGCGTCAACTTTACATGGACCTCGGAGTGTGAGGAAGCCTTCGAAAAGTTAAAGGCGTGCCTCGCCCGCTTGCCCCGATTCACCTCGCCCGAGCGGGGTGAAACCCTTAGTCTCTACTTGGCAGCCTCGGCACAAGCAGTCAGCTCGATGTTAGTTCGGGAGATACCACCAACGCAGCAACCTGTATATTATGTCAGCCATATCCTCGTCGGGTCCGAGGAGCGGTACTCCCTAATCGAAAAGCTAGCTCTTGCTCTAACGAAGATGGCCCAAAAGTTACAACCCTACTTCCAAGCCCACACGATCAAAGTGATCACCGGCCAACCGCTACTACAGATCCTTTCTAACTTTGATGCATCAGGTCGCATGTTGCGATAGTCGGTCGAACTCAACGAATTCGACATTCAGTACTCCCCCAGGACCGCCATCAAAGCTCAGGTATTGGCTGACTTTATTTCCAAACTAACTCCTGAGGACCTTGCTATGGGGCAGGAGAACAACCAGAACACGTGGACCCTGCACATGGATGGCTTGTCCACTACTGGAGCGGCCAGGATCGGGCTTATCCTCAAAGACTCGTCATGAGAAACCTACGAGAGGTTGCTCCAATTACAATTTCGAGCCACCAACAACGAGGCCGAGTATGAGGTGCTACTCCACGGTCTGCACCTCGCTTTGGAGATGCATGTGGATGACCTTGAAGTCTTCAGCGATTCCCAGCTTGTGACGGGACATGTCAATGGGTGCTACGAAGCCCATGACCCAACGATGGCGTTATACTTGATGGAGGCAAAGCGGCTCGACCATCGCTTCAACTGTCTCTCAATCACTAGAATACCTCGGGCATAGAACATGCGGGCCGACGCACTAGCTAGGTCGGCCTCCGCCCGTAGCTCGGCGTCGGCCCTAGCGATTGAGTCCGTAATGACACCGACGGTGATGACTCATGAGGTCACCGAAATAGATGTACCACCAAGCTGGATGGAGGAGATCCTCTGCTAAGTGGGCGGAAAGGAGCCCGACCACCCAGCGGCTGCGAGACGGTTGAGGCGAACTCAAGCCTGGTACTACATCGTCGACAGAAGGCTGTATCGAAGGGCCTTCTCTCGACCTCTCTTACGCTGCCTCGCGCCATCAGAAGCTGAGACGGTCCTCGTCGAGCTTCATGAGGGGGTCTGTGGGGAGCACATCGGAGGATGAACCTTGGCCTTCAAGACTCTCTGATAGGGGTACTACTAGCCAACCATGCGTCAAGACGCCATGTCATACATGTAGTAGTGCCCATAATGCCAAAGGCACGTCCGATTGCCACACCAGTCGGCGATTCCCCTTACCCTGATAGACGTGGCCTGACCCTTCGCCCAATGGGGGCTCGATCTTCTTGGACCTTTCCCTCCAGCATCGGGACAGTGGCGCTTTCTTATAGTCGTGGTCGACTACTTCACAAAGTGGGTCGAAGCCGAACCCTTGGTCTCTATTACCGAGGAGCAAGTCTCTAAAGCTTTACATGGAAGAACATCATCACCCGGTTCGGGATCCCAAAGACTATCATCGCCGACAACAGAGCTCAATTCAACAATGCTAAATTCAAGGCCTATTGCCAGTCATACGAGATCTAGCTGAAATTCAGCTTGGTCGCGCACCCCCATACCAATGGCCAGACCGAAATGATGAATCAGGTGATTTTGGAAGGCCTCAAGAGGAGGATCTCAGGCGCGCACGGAGCCTGGGTGGACGAGCTTCCCAACGTCTTGTGGGCAATGCAAACAACTCCCAAAACCGTCTCAGGGGAGTCTCCATTCAGCCTGGCGTTTGGGACTGAAGCGGTTCTTCTGCACGAGATGGTGTTCCCGACCCTACGTATCTCCAAGGAGTGCCTCTAAGCAAACTTAGAGCTCCTCGAAGAAACGAGAGCCAAGGCACATCTACATACCTTGGCATACAAGAAGGCAACAACCCGGGTGTACAACCGCTCTCGACTTGTGTCCTGCTGGCACCAATGCCTGAGCCCGAGTATGGTCACTCGGCTCACGATTCCAGCTCCTACCCAGGTCGCTCCAGATTGCTCCCGACTTGCGACCCATAAGCACCGAAACCTAAGCCCGAGCATAGTCGCTCGGCCCACTGGTTTGGTTCCTACCCAGGTCGCTCCAGATCGCTCTAGACTTGCGACCCGCCGACACCAAAGCCTAAGCCCGAGTATGGTCACTCGGCTCACGATTCCAGCTCCTACCTGAGTCGCTCCAGATCGCTCCCGACTTGTGACCCGCAGGCACCAAGACATGAGCCCGAGCATAGTCGCTCGGCCCACAAGTCTGGCTCTTGCCCGGGTCGCTCCAGATCGCTCTTGACTTACGACCCGCCGACACCGAAACTCGAGCCCGGACTCAGTAACGCCCGAGTCACACCTCGCGGCCGATCCATCACCTCACACCTCGCGGCCGATCTATTGCCCGAGTCACCTCGCGGTCAATCTAACGCCCGAGTCACATCTCGCGACCGATCTAACGCCCGAGTCGCCTCACAGTCAATCTAACACCCGAGTCACATCTTGGCCGATCTAACACCCGAGTCACACCTCGCAGCCAATCCAATGCCTGAGTCAAACCTCGTGGCCGATCCAACGCCCGAGTCACACCTCGTGGTCGATCCAATGCCCAAGTCACCTCGCGGTCAATCTAACGCCCGAGTCACATCTCGGCCGATCCAATGCCTAAACCGCGCATCTTGGTCGATCCAACGCCTGGCCCAGTTCACTGTCCGAGGCGCACCACGTCGATCCACGACTTGTATCTCTAACCAAGCCGCTTCAGCTCGCTCGTCGACTCGCAAACTCGGTGGCCATAACTCCGAGCCGCGCCAAACCGGTTATCCAACCTGACACGTCGGTCTCGCCTTGTTAGGCCCCGACTGCCCGATCAGCAGAGTCAATCCTGCCTAAGGCACGGGGTGCCGCCCCTCTAAATCGCCCCACGATGAGTCAATTCTATTTCCCCTCATAACAGATCAGCATCACTCTAACCCAGGCATGCCTCCTGGCCCTTTAATTACCCCATGGCATGCCTTGGAGAGGGGGAGAGATGTGATACGACATATTTTGGGCCCTGGACACGTCACAACTGAAGCCACATGCCAAGTCAAAACCGTACCAAGAAGTTGTGCCACACGTCTCATCCCGGTAGCTCGGGGCGGTGCTGTCTGATGCTGCTCTGCACGTCTCGGGACGGTCGCCGGTCAGAAGGGTCATCCCATCCCTCGAGGATCAGCAGCCACACCGAATCAACATGCTACCAACCCCCGCGTAATAGTATAAAGCTCCTGGTCGGCCTCTGGCCAAGGGGGGGAGAGAGAGAAAGAGAGAGAAAAGAAAAACAAATCATCCCATTACTGACTTGCTCGTCAGAGGGACCACGATCGAGGATCACCCGATGAGGGTCATTTTTTGCAGGTGGATGACCACCCGCGGGCGACGAGCGTCTCAACCCAGGGGACACCATCCACCGCACAACGAAGAGCTATTAATCGGCCCAGATCCCGACCAACGCCAACCAGCACTCCTTCCCAAGGGCACGACCACCTCATCACCCGGCTCACTCTACAAAAAGCTCCTGACATCGATCCGCAGACCTAGTTGTGTTGACTCATCCATCATGATATATTTGTTCGCTAACAATTGGTATTTTATCTGAGTTGCTACGGGTTAAACACCAATGAGGTGCTTTATCCAAGCAATTACAACGTATGCCGATATAGTGAGATTGTGGTCTGTCATTTCATTCGTTGTTGGTCATCATATTACCTTCTGTGCCTATGTAGATGTGAATTTGATGGTACATTTTCTTATGTTGGTCGTGCGTATCCATTACAAGAGATCTCAGTTGGTTGAGTGCAGTTTATGTTTCCAGACTCTGATTCAGTTGTATGACTGGTTTCTTCCTATACTGCTTTAAGTTCTACAAAGAGTTGAGCCTGCCTAGAGAGTTGACCACCGTTCTACCTCGCAAGGGAAGCAGAAAGCCCAAAGGAGCAGAGTTAAGCGGCCTTTCTACAGGAAGGTTAATAGTTCAATCTTGGATGGCTTTCTCGTGTTACGATGACTTCCCTAAATGAGAAAAGAGGTATTTATCACTTGACCTATTAAAAAGCAAAAAATCATGAAAAACCTTAAGAGAAGATATTGTATTTTGGTTAATCTCCCTCAAAAAATTTTTTTTTTTCAATAATATCCCAAAAGCTCTATATTGCCATGACCCGTCCGCATTGTTACTTGTTTGGAAGCTATCCTACTTTTATGAGTCTTAACATTTTTATCATGATTGTCTTCTTTCCTTTCGTGGAAGGTTTTATCGTCCTCTATTATGATTATCATTTTACTATTTTAATTACACCATCATCACGATAAAAAGAGAAAAGAGTTATTGATGATGATAAAAAATATTTAAGATATTAAAAAAATAAAATATTTATAATTAAAAGTACTTTTATGAGAAAATCCAGAAAAAACACCCTAGTATTTTTTATTATAAGTCAACGTTGATATATTGTTTTTTTTATTATAGGTCAACGTTGATATATTGTTTTTATTTTGGCTTTCCGTGAGAGTATACCTTTTTTTTTAGTAGTTGCCTCAACGTGTCTTTCTTGTCTGAATTACACGGTGACGCGTTCATATTGTCTCCGTGCCCGCTCGCTTTCTTTCTATTCTTCGATGCTAAGCAACTTAGCCCACGTTCTTCTCCCTTGCGTTAGGAAACATATATATATATATAGACATAACCGGTTCTCTTTCCTTTTAACTCACTTTTTACGCATCATGCAGAGAGGAATACCAGATTCATCGCGATCGACCGATCTATCTCCGATGGCAGACTCGAGTATCGAGAGGCTTCCCGAGGGATGCATCGCCCAAGCCATCTCCCTCACGTCCCCCCGGGACGCCTGCCGCTCCTCTGCCGTCTCCTCTGCCTTTGGCTCCGCCGCCGCCTCCGACACCGTCTGGGAACGCTTTCTGCCCTCCGATTGCCACTCCATCCTTTCCCGCGCCGTCCACCCCGTGGAGTACTCCTCCAAGCGCGACCTCTTCTTCCTCCTCTGCGATTCCGTCCTCATCGATGGCGGCAAGATGGTACCACGCCCCTTCCCCCTCGAATCGACCGATCTATTTCCACTTCTCTATCTCGATTATCTTTAGGGTTGTATTTGTGTGGTTAGTGGTTTTACCCCTGTTTTCTTCCTTAATTGATGAATTCGGATCTCTGTGTGGAATTTATCCAAGATGAAAGGACAACCGTGATCTTGCAGATTTCGCGTCACCGATCATCCTCCGTCAACTAGACCCCATTTAGGGATTCGTCGATGATCGTTGATGTTTGTGTTGGTTTTGCAGAGTTTCTGGTTGGAGAGGTCCAGTGGGGCCAAGTGTTACATGCTCTCCGCCTCTGCGCTGTCCATCATATGGGGAGACACCCCCCGATACTGGAAGTGGGTTTCCCTGCCCGACTCCAGGTATCTACTTCCCCTCCTTCCTCCTCCTCATGAATATACAGCGGTTGTGTTGAGAAATGAATCATATGCGATACTATTACATAATATTACATGCTTTGAATTGTGTTTTAGCGCGTTCAAAACTATACAACCTTAAAGAAATGGTTCTTGTGGTTGTGTTTTTGGTTTCCTGTGTGCAAGGTTCTCAGAGGTCGCCCAACTGGTAGACGTATGCTGGTTGGAGATTCGTGGGAGGATCCACAGTAAAATGCTCTCGCCGAGAACAACTTACGCTGCCTATCTTATCTTCAAACTAGCTGATTGGTCGCGTGGTCTCGGCCATCCACCCCACGAAACATCCGTCACGGTTGGAGCGCAATCATCCACCAGAGCGATCCGCTTGCAGCCCCGTGGCACGGATAGGCAGATGATGGTGAACTTTCCAGGAGGAGCTCCCGAAGTGGAAGAGGAGGAAGTCGGTGGGCGGGCAAGGGAGGACGGGTGGATGGAAGCGGAGATGGGCGAGTTCTACAATGAGGACGGGGAGGACGAGGAGGTGGAGATGAGTTGGATGGAAGTGAGAGGAGGGCATTGGAAGAAGGGTCTCATCGTCGAGGGCATCGAGATAAGGCCTAAAACTTTGGCCATATAGCCTTACGTAATTGTATCGTCTTCCAAAGAATAATCCTAAATAATTTGTCACAAATGTTTTCCGATTTGAAAACTAAGTCATAACAGCTCGGGCACTAAAAAAGGATTTGGGGTGAGAGAGGCTCGAACTCTCGACCTCAGGATTCCTCAAATCAGCTATGAGACCTACGCGCTAACCAACTGCGCCACCACCCCTTGTTGTAGTCTTTTGTTGTAGTTTTCCAATTTGAAAACTAAGTCATAACAGCTCGTTATTAAAAAAAGATTTGGGGTGAGAGAGGCTCGAACTCTCGACCTCAGGATTCCTCAAATCAGCTATGAGACCTACGCGCTAACCAACTGCGCCACCACCCCTTGTTGTAGTCTTTTGATTATATAATTTTATATATAGTTTTCTATTGGATGATTGTGATCCAGATGTGAGTCGGGCAAGGTTGTTTGGGTTGGACCGAGATGGTGGTGGCAATGTGATATTACGATGAAGTCAACGATGGGAAAATCGGTGTTAAACTCTCACGAGTCCTTCCTGATTTTGACTCGACCCCACGAGCCAACCAATCCGAAATCACTGCATACTGTGATCGGAATGGTTCGCATTATACAGAACTGATGAATGCTGGACTTCAACGAAACATGAGGCAACTTCCATCTCACCCACGAGCAAACCCTTTAAACTGAGTTATACTCGACTGTGTCAATTCGATCAAAACGTTTGATGTTTTTAGATTGTTGTGGGTGAATTCAACTCTTTCAATTTCTATCAATATAAAGCTATAATCTATTCCTCTTTTAATCTTCGTCTCTCACACACATTAATATTTCGTTACAAAATGATACTCTACTCGTGTCTTCTCTGCTAATGCATCATCCTACAACTCGCCATGCTTACTCCTGCAGTCTGCACCTCCACCATTGATATCATCATCTATCGTCTTGTTCTAAATCTGTGTGCCCATACACTTTCTTGGTCGTTCATCGTCTATCTCAAGTACGTATTGCTTTGTACAAAAGAATGTCAATTACTAGTATTGTATTCACAATGACTGTCATATCAACTAGTTCATCATATGCCATATACTTTTAGCTGTGTTGCCCGTGCCAAATTGATTGAGCTCATCTGGCGTCTCTACTTCTCATTTAAGGTTCATAGCCTGACTTCGACAACACTGGATCAATTTTTCTTCTCTATCTCTATGGACTCGTCGTCGTTAAATTTCGATTTCAGCAGGTTGAATTGAGGACATACAAGCAATAAAACCGAGCGATGGAAGTGACAGACTAATGTTAAGGCGTTCCTGTTCGAACACCTGATCCCAAAATCAAACGGTAATATCTCTGTCGTCTTCCTTGGGACGAAGGTATCGGTGACCAAGAACGTGTGGGTCTAAACCCAGTCATTATTTTAAAAAAATGATTAACTTGTATTTTTATTAAAAGTGTATATAAATTAATATAAAAACACAATGAGAAATTATATAATTTTTAAATTAATAATAAAAATATAAAAATATTTATTTAAATCATTTCATAATATAGGAGATGAGATCATAGTCCTATAGAATTATGATAATATGCTATCATAAATTCTATGATTTAGAATTATTATAATATATTATTAAAATATTAAGAGGATCATAATTTATTTTTCTCAATAATATCCTTCCTAATATACCCCTATAAGATGGTACTTCTATTAGAGACACCGATCACAAACTGAAATAGAAAGAATTATTGGCGAGATAAAGATTTGGTAAGAGCATTTGCAAGTTGATCAGAAGATGAGACATGAGAGACACGTGAGTCACCATTTTTAATTATGTCACGAACAAAGTAAAAATAGATGACTATATGCTTCATTCGAGAGTGAAATATAGGATTAGCATATAAATATATTGCTCCGATATTGTCACAATACATAGATAAAGGATCAAAAAATATGATAAATAGTTCATATAGCAACAATTGAATCCAGCAAATGTCAACAATTACAGAAGCAACTGTTCGATAATAAACCTTCGTAGAAGATCTTACAAGAGAGCATTTTTTCTTGAAACTCCAAAAGATTAGATTGCGACCAACGAATATGACATAAGTACTAGTAGATGTCCATTCATCCATATTACCTTCCCAATCGGTATTTGGAAATGCATGAGGTAATAGAAGAGAGATCTTTTAGAGAAATAAGTCATGATTAATAGTGCCCTTTAAGTACCGAAGAAGATATTTAATGGCTATCTAGTGGTTAGAAGTAGAGTTGTACATAAATTGAGATAATGTATTTAATGCATATGCAATGTCTGGATGAGTTGATGTCGAATATTATAGACTACCAACAACTTGATGATACTCAATAGTGTCACTTAGAATAACACTATCAGATAAGGTAAAAAAAACACTTATAGAGATTAATATAGTAACATTATTGACTTTAAGCATTTTAATGTGATCAAGAAGGTCATGAATATACTTTTATTGAGAAAAAAATAGATCATTTGCCATGTGGATGACTTAAACACTAAGAAAATAGCTTAAGAACCTAAAAACCTTGATAAAAAACTTGTTTCCAAATTTTTGAATGAACTGATTAATTATTATTGATTTATTACTAGTAATAATTAAGTCATCTACATAAACTAATAAAAATATAATTATGCCCTCATGAGAACAAATGAATAATGAATTATCAAAATAAGAATTATAAAATCTGACTAAATATATTCAAAGTTCATGATAGCAATCACGAGGGACTTGATTGAGACCACAAAGAGCCTTGCTTAACAAAGATTTTGATCAATAAATCCTAAAAATTGCCTCCTAAATAAATACAAAATATAAAATAATATGAGTTGTTGTTGGTTTTATAATTGGGCTAAAGGTGTCTATACTTAAGGCTTAGATATTGATAAAATCTTTTTCTAACAAGTCTTGCTTTATACTTATTAATGGATCGATCAAGATTTTGTTTAATATAAAAAAGTTATCTGTACCATACAAGGTTTTGACTTGGATGGGATGTGACTAAGTCTCATGTATCATTCTATAATTAAGTATTATATTCTTCAACCATTAGTGCTTGTCATTCAATAATTTTTAAGGCTTGGTTGGCAATAGAAAGCCTAATAATGATTTTTTGAGATTGTTTTACAAAAATAAAAAATGTTTATTTGATTTAAAATTTTTATTTTTGGATCTAATAACCATCAGTTAAATTTAAAATAGGGTTAACATTATCTCTAAGATGTGTTAGATAAGAAGAATTTAAAATAAGAGACGTTGAAACAAAACCTTGTTATGAATTCTCTTAATGGGTGACAGGCTCATGAGGCACCTAAATGGATGAGGTTAATCGTTGTTCATCGTACACCATTAAGGATCTAGTAGGGTTTTAGTAGATAAAGTATTTGGATTGGTGGGTAGGTTTGATGTTTCAAATTGAACAGAAATGATAATATGAATTTGGGGGATCCACTCAAAAGTTATTGGAAGTTAACATCTAGGTAAGAGAGAGTAAGTGATTTATAAGAAAAAATAAATTTCACAAAATTAACATAACGAAAAATGAAAATTCTTTTGTTTGCTAGATCAAAACATTTATTAATTCTTTGATTAATAGAATATCCAATAAAAACATATAGCATTGATTGAGATTTCAATTTGTTATGGATCCCAAAATTAAACGGTAATATCTCTGTCGTCTTCCTTAGGACGAAGGTATCGGTGACCAAAAACGTGTGGGTCTAAACCCAATCATTGTTTAAAAAAAATGATTAACTTGTATTTTTATTAAAAGTGTATATAAATTAATATACACAATGAGAAATTATAAAAATAGTAATTATATAATTTTTAAATTAATAATAAAAATATAAAAATATTTATTTAAATCATTTCATAATATAGGAGATGAGATCATAGTCATATAGAATTACGATAATATGCCATCATAAATTCTATGATTTAGAATTATTATAATATATTATTAAAATATTAAGAGGATCATAATTTATTTTTCTCAATAATATCCTTCCTAATATACTCCTATAAGATGATGCTTCTATTAGAGACACCGATCACAAACTAAAATAGAAAGAATTATTGGCGAGATAAAGATTTGATAAGAGCATTTGCAAGTTGATCAGAAGATGAGACATGAGAGACACATGAGTCACCATTTTTAATTATGTCACGAACAAAGTAAAAATCAATGACTATATACTTCATTAGAGAGTGAAATATAGGATTAGCATATAAATATATTGCTCCGATATTGTCACAATACATAGATAGAGGATAAAAAAATGTGATAAATAGTTCATATAGCAACGATTGAATCCAGCAAATGTCAACAATTACAAAAGCAACTGTTCGATAATAAACCTTCATAGAAGATCTTACAATAGAGCATTTTTTCTTGAAACTCAAAGAGATTGGATTGTGACCAACGAATATGACATAAGTACTAGTAGATGTCCATTCATCCATATTACCTTCCCAATCGGTATTTGGAAATGCATGAGGTAATAGAAGAGAGATCTTTTAGAGAAATAAGTCATGATTAATAGTGCCCTTTAAGTACCGAAGAAGATATTTAATGGCTATCTAGTGGTTAGAAGTAGAGTTGTACATAAATTGAGATAATGTATTTAATGCATATGCACCGGATGAGTGAATGTCAAATATTATAAACTACCAACAACTTGATGATACTCAATAGTGTTATTTAGAATAACACTATCAGATAAGATAAGAAAAACACTTATAGAGATTAATATAGTAACATTATTGACTTTAAGCATTTTAATGTGATCAAGAAGGTCATGAATATACTTTTATTGAAAAAAAAATAGATCATTTGCCATGTAAATGACTTAAACACTAAGAAAATAGCTTAAGAACCTAAAAACCTTGATAAAAAACTTGTTTCCAAACTTTTGAATGAACTGATTAATTATTATTGATTTATTACTAGTAATAATTAAGTCATCTACATAAATTAGTAAAAATTTAATTATGCCCTCATGAGAACAAATGAATAATGAATTATCAAATTAATAATTATAAAATCCGACTAGATGTATTCAAAGTTCATGATACCAATCATGAGGGACTTGATTGAGACCATAAAGAGCCTTGCATAACAAAGATTTTGATCAATAAATCCTAAAAGTTACCTCATAAATAAATACAAAATATAAAATAATATGAGTTGTTGTTGGTTTTATAATTGGGCTAAAGGTGTCTATACTTAAGGCTTAGATATTGATAAAATCTTTTTCTAACAAGTCTTGCTTTATACTTATTAATGGATCGATCAAGATTTTGTTTAATATAAAAAAGTTATCTGTACCATACAAGGTTTTGACTTGGATGGGATGTGACTAAGTCTCATGTATCATTCTATAATTAAGTATTATATTCTTCAACCATTAGTGCTTGTCATTCAATAATTTTTAAGGCTTGGTTGGCAATATAAGGCCTAATAATGAATTTTTGAGATTGTTTTACGAAAATAAAAAAATATTTATTTGATTTAAAAATTCTATTTTGGATCTAATAACCATCAGTTAAATTTA
>LVTN01003769.1:0-16911 GCA_001649415.1 Musa itinerans
TTAGAATCTACAAGGGTTCTAACACAAGTTCTCCTTTTGAAGTAATTCTAAATCATGGCATTTCGTATATGTAGCTAAACTAATAAAAGATTTTGTGAAACTATTAAGGATATTCTCAAGGCTTATAAGACTCTTATGAATCAACTCATTAATCTTAGTAAATATGATATATTTTTTTCTCGTAGCATGAGAGTTGGTAAGAGACATGATGTCCATTCCTTTAATGTCAAAGAGAGAAAGTTCCATTTTAAATACCTTGGTACTATGATCATCCCTCGTAGAATTCTCAAATCACCATTTGATATTATGTTAAAGTCTTAATGGTAAGATTGATTCTTGAAATGGGTCTAAGTTATAGGCTGGTAGGTGTTAGGATCATAATGAAACTAAGAGGGGAGGCTCAATTTTTAATTTAGCGAAATTACTAACAAGAGAATCATGCTCCTTTTTTAACAATTTATATTTTTTACTAATTATTTTATATTCATCAAATAAATCATGAAAAATATTTAATAACTCATCAAATGATAAATTTGCATCAATTAAACTTGATACCTCCTCTCCAATGGCCATTAGTGCATAGTGAGCAACTTGCTCGGTGTTGGGCTCCTCTTCTTTGGATGCGCTTGAGCTATCCCATGTTGCTTTGAGCGCATTCTTCTTTGGTGTTCTCTTCTTGACTTGGGGACATTCACTTTTGTAGTGTCCTGACTTCTTATATTCGTAGCAAATTACTTGATCTTTCTTGAGTTCAAATTTATTTTTAGTGCCATTTTTAAATTTATTTCTTTTAATAATTTTTTTAAATTTTCTTGTTAAAAGTGCCAAGTCATCATCAAAGTCCTCATCACTTGAGTTTTCTCTTAAGTGGTCTTTTTGTGTTCTTAGTGCCATATCCTTCCTATTCTTTGGAAGGGTGTCCTTATGCTCTTCATGAGATTTGTAAGTCATTTCATAGGTCATTAGTGACCCAATTAATTCTTCAAGAGGAAAGTTGTTTAAATCTTTGTCCTCTTGAATAACCATGACTTTAGGGTCCCAACACTTTGGAAGGGATCTTAAAACTTTGTTAACGAGCTCAAAATCCGAAAAACCTTTACCAAGTCTTTTTAAACTATTGATGACATCCGTAAAACGGGTGTACATTTCTCCAATGGTCTCACTCGGTTTCATTCAAAATAATTCATAAGAATGTAATAAAAGGTTGATTTTTGACTCTTTCACTCTACTAGTGCCTTCGTGAGTCACTTCGAGTGTGTGCCAAATATCAAAAGCCGTTTTATAAATTGAAACTCGATTGAACTCATTTTTATCTAGAGCACAAAACAAGGCATTCATAGCCTTGGCATTTAAAGCGAAAGTCTTCTTCTCCAATTCATTCCAATCGATTATTGGAAGAGAAGACTTTTGAAATCCATTTTCTACAATATTTCAAAGCTTAAAATCTATAGAAATTAGAAAGATTCTCATTCTAGTCTTACAATAGGTCTAATCCATCCCATTGAATATGGGCGGACGTGTAATTGAGTGACCCTCTTGGTTTCCGGCAAATACCGTCTCTCTTGGGTTTTAAGCCAACCGAGAGTGAACCTTACTCTAATACCAATTGTTAGGATCAAGAGCGCACTAAGAGGGGGGGTGAATTAGTGTAGCGGAAAACTTATGCAATTTCAGAAAATATTTTGTACGTTCGAATCAATTCGGAAAGATAAATAACTTTAAAACGTAGGAGAGCGTAAGTGTAGTGAAAGCAAGATGAGGAGAAGAAGCACTTTGCTATGAAATAATTTGCAGTTAAAGAAGATTGCTCAAAACGAAATGCAAACCATATTTAGAGTGGCTCGGTCAACGTGACCTACATCCACTTTTGGCTTCCTCCTCCGACGAGGTCACCGGCGTCCACTAGAGGCCTTCCTTCAATAGGCGAAGGCCAACGACCCTTTTACAGCTTTTCTTCTTTTGTCGAGTTTAGGAGACAACCCTTACAAGTTTAACTCCTCTCTCGAATGATCGCAATACTTAGAAAGAAAAGAGGAGAACTCTAGTTTTTACAACACTTTAAGGCCTCAAAGACTCAAGAATATTTCAAGATTTTGGTGCCCTTTCATGCAGGAAAGGGTTAGGTTTTTATAGGCCCCAATGAGTTCAAAAATGGAGCTTAAAAGTGTCCATTCCTAGATTTCTGGGGTCATGGCGGTACCATCACCATTACTGGGCAGTACTACCACCTGTCATATGTCACTGGGCGGTACTATCGCCTGACAGCGCTTGAAGATCGAGCTTTGGTGGTACCACTGCCTGATAGGGGCGGTACCACCGCTGGCAGTAATGACTGCCGGTGGTACCATCGCTTGACAGGGGCGGTACCACTGCCTAGAAATCCTGGGACCGAGTCTCCCAAGCGGTGCCACCATTGGCCAGGATTTCAAGGGCCGAATGGGCTGTTCCATTCAGCCCAATTTGGGTCTGTTAAGGGCCCAGTTGGCCCCTAATTAAGTTAGTGGGATTACCTCCCAATCCTAACTTAATCTACACTCTAACTACGACAATTAAGGCATGATTACTGCAGTTCATGTTCCGGTGTGTCAATCGCTTCTTCCGACGAACATCCGACGAACTCTCGACGATGCTCCGACGGACTCCCAGCAAGCTCTTGGACTTCGTGATGATCTTCTTAGTGAGTTTCAACTAGCTTCAATGGCATCCTCTAAGACTTCTCGGATGGTTCCTGCAGAACTTCCGATGAAAGTCCGGACTTCCGACGAACGTTTGGACTTTCGACGAACTCTCGTACTCCCAACGTGATCTTGATCTTGACTTCGGCACAACACCTGCTGCATGTCTTACTGCCATCATAGTTAATTCTGCACACTTTTCTCAACATATAGATTAGATCAACAAATGACAATTGACTTCATCATCAAAATCCGAGATTCAACAATTTAAAGATCCAAACCTACTTCCTTTGCTTGTTGAATTTTCAGATATATTTGACGAACCGCGCAACCTACCTCCTACCCGTCAGCATGATCATTGTATACCAATTCTTCCAAGCAAACCACTAGCAAATACTTGGTCATATCAGTATCCATATCTCTAGAAGGATGAAATAGAAATGATTGTAAAAGAGATGCTCGAAATAGGAGTTATTCAGCCAAGTTATAGTCCCTACCCTTCATCAGTACTCCTCGTGTGAAAGAAGGATGGAACATGGCGAATGTGCGTTGATTACCGAGCTCTCAACAGCATAACCGTCAAGGATAAATACCTTATTCTAATAGTTGATGAATTGATTGATGAATTAAAGGGAGTATGAGTCTTCACAAAGTTGGACCTTCGATCCAAGTATCATCAAATATGAGTGTGTGAAGAAGACATACCGAAAACTGTCTTTCGAACACACAATGGCCACTACAAATTTTTGATAATGCCCTTTGGTCTCATCAATGCTCCCTCTACCTTCTAGAGCCTTATGAATGATATTTTTTGGAATTATCTTCGTAAGATTGTGATAGTTTTCTTCGATAATATCCTTATTTATGGCCCTTCTCTTGAAAGTCATTTTCAGCACTTACGACTTCATTTGACGATTTTGCGAGAACATGTTCTTTTTGTTAAAAAATCAAAGTGTAACTTTCTTCCACAGAAGATAAAATATTTGGGGCATATCATAACAGAGGAAGGTGTGGTGGTGGACACTTTCAAAATTGAAGCAATGCAGAATTGGCCGACCCCGAGGGACATAAAATCGCTATGCGTCTTTCTCGGTTTAACAGACTACTACCGCAAGTTCGTGAAATACTATGGAAAGATTAATGCACCCCTTACTTCCTTACTAAAAAAAGATGCTTTCCAATGGTCGGACAAAGCCACCACCGCCTTCAACGAACTTAAAGCCATAATGACAACAACTCCCATACTAACGCTACCTGACTTCAACAAGACTTTTGTTATTGAAGCCGATGCCTCCGAAGTCAGAATTGGTGCTATACTAATGCAAGATGGCCACCACCTCACTTATACTAGTAAGGCATTATCTCCTTCCCATCTTAATATAACAATTTATGATAAGGACATGCTCACAATTGTGCATACGGTGGCCAAGTAGAGACCGTACTTGAGCGGCCGACGCTTTCAAATCAAGACTGACCATAAAAGCCTAAAATATTTCTTGAAGCAGAAGATATCTTCTCCTGAGTGACAAAAATAGGTAACAAACCTTCTTGGATATGATTATAAAATAACTTACAAAAAGGGGAAAGAAAATGTTGTTGCAAATGTGCTTTCGTGGCTACCCGAGCAAGTTGAATTTTTGGATGTTTCACTTCCAACCAGTGACTTCCTGGAGGATATTAAGAGGGAAAGGTAGAAAGATTAGGAGACTAGTAAGATTATAAAAAAATTGGAAGAAGCACCAAGCTCCGTGGCTCATTACAGTTGGGACTCAAAAGAATTACGCTATAAGGGACACATTGTGCTTGTGCCAAATTCTACTTGCATCTTCACGAGCAGATTTTGAATAGAGTTATTCCAGATGTAGGGCACTAAATTGAAAAGGAGTATGGTATATCACCTATAAACCAACGGCCAGACTGAAGTAGTGAATAGGTGCTTGGAGACATATCTTAGATGCTTGACCAATGATCGGCCAAAAGAGTAGACAAAGTGGCTTCCCTAGGCCGAAGAGTAGTATAATATAACTTATCATTCATTCACAAAATATACTCCCTATGAGACTTTGTATGGCCGACCTCCCCTGTGATCTCAAAATATGTGTTGACCTCTAAAGTGGAACAAGTAGACAGGAAACTACAAGACATAGACAAAATGCTGAAGTTGCTAAAAGATAATCTCACTGCAGCTCAAGCAAGGATGAAACAATAATATAATCAACACAAAGGTGAAAAAGAATTTTCAGTAGGAGATTGGGTCTTCCTATGGCTCCGACCATACAAGCAAACATCAATCCAGACTAGAGCATCTATGAAGCTTTTACCTCAGTTTTATGGACCCTACTAAATTTTGTAGCGCATCGGAGCTATAGCATACAGATTGGACTTACCCGCCAGCTCCCAAATCCATCTAGCCTTCCATGTGTCATGTTTAAAGCTTAAGCTAGTACAAAACGAGATAGCCCAAAGCCATCTACCAAATTTGACTACCCAAGGAGAACTCCAAACCCAACCAAGTGCCATTATTGATCGACGGATCATGACTCGACGAGATGACCCACTACTGAAATGCTAATACAATGGATGAACTTACTAGCAAAAGGTGCCACTTGGGTGAACTATGACGACTCGAAGATCAAATTCCTAGAATTCATAGTTCGTCAGCCTCGAGAACAAGGCTGATTTGAAGAGGGCGGGTCTGTTAGGACTCTAGCTAGGAGAGTCCTAATTAAGAGGTGCATTTATGTAAAATCTACCTAGCCGACCCCTATTAAAGAGGTGAAGAGGCCAGCTAGGGTTATGAGGTTGATTTGTAGAGAAGCATTAGGAGTTGTAAAGGAATATTATAGATGAATTTTTTCTGCAGCCTTTAAGCAGCAACTTGGATGAAGGAACCTCTATAGAGTTCCAAGGAGGCCGATCCCCTAAAGAGATCAACCCCATGCTTAGAATCTACAAGGGTTCTAACATGAGCCACAGAACTTGGTGCTTCTTCCAATTTTTTTATGATCTTACTGGTCTCCAGATCTTCTTTCCATTCCCTCTTAATATAATCAAGGAAGTCACTGGTCGGAAGTGAAACCACCAAAAATTCAAGTTGCTCAGGTAGCCACGAAAGTGCATCTGCAACAACATTCTCTTTCCCCTTTTTGTAAGTTATTTCATAATCATATCCAAGAAGCTTTGTTACTAATTTTTGCTGCTCGAGGGAAGATATCTTCTGCTCTAAGAAATATTTTAGGCTTTTATGGTCGGCCTTGTTTTGAAAGAGTCGCTTGATCAAGTATGGTCTCCACTTGGCCACCGCATGCACAATCGCGAGCATCTCTATGTCATAAATAGTCATCTTGAGATGGGAAGGAGATAACACCTTACTAGTATAAGCAAGGGGGCAGCCATCTTGCATTAGTACAACACCAATTTCGACTCCGGAGGCATCGGCTTCAATAACAAAAGTCTTGCTCAAGTCGGGTACCACTAGTATGGGCGTTGTCATCATTGCGACTGTAAGTTCATCGAAGGCGGTGGTGGCTTTGTCTGACCATTGGAAAACATCGTTTTTCAGCAAGAAAGTAAGGGGTGTGTTGATCTTTCCATAGTTTTTCATGAACTTGCGGTAGTAGCCTATTAAACTGAGAAAGCCATGTAGCGATTTTATGTTCCTCGGGGTTGGCCAGTTCTGCATTGCTTCAATTTTGGAAGGGTCCACTGCCACACCTTCCTCTGATATGATATGCCCCAAATATTTCACCTTCTATTGAAGAAAGCTGCACTTTGGTTTTTTGACAAAAAGAACATGTTCTCACAAAATCATCAAAACAAGTTGTAAGTGCTGAAAATGACTTTCAAGAGAAGGGCTGTAAATAAGGATATTGTCAAAGAAAACCAACACACACTTACAAAGATAATTCCAAAAAATATTATTCATAAGGCTCTGGAAGATGGAGGGAGCATTGGTGAGACCAAAGGGCATTACCAAAAATTCGTAGTGGTCGTTGTGTGTTCGAAAGGCGATTTTCGGTATGTCTTCTTCGCACACTCATATTTGATGATACCTAGGTCGAAGGTCCAGCTTTGTGAAGATTTGTACTCCCTTTAATTTATCAATCAATTCATCTACTATTGGAATAGGGTATATGTCCTTGACAGTTATGCCGTTGAGAGCTTGGTAATCAATGCACATTCGCCATGTTCTGTCCTTCTTTCATACAAGGAGTACCGGTGAAGAGTTGGGGCTGCAACTTGGCCGAATAACTCCTATTTCAAGCATCTCTTTTACAATCCTTTATATTTCATCTTTTTGGAGATGTGGATATCGATATGGCCAAGTATTTGCAGGAGGTTTGCCGGGAAGAATCGATATACAATGATCATGCCGATGGGTAGGAGGTAGATTACGTGGTTCATCAAATATTTCTGAAAATTCAGCAAGTAAAGGAAGTAGGTTTGGATCATCAAATTTTATTGGCTCTCCCTTAGTTTGTTGCTCAAGTTATACTAAAAAGTCGCTATATGCTTTGTGCAAAACCATCTTCATTTGTTGTGTGCAAATCGTTGTTACGTCACCCCCATATTTCCCATGCAGTATCACTTATTTTCCATTACTATAAAATTTCATAATTAGTTTCACAAAATTCTAGGAAACATCACCTAATGTCATCAATAATTCGCTGTTGAGCATGGCCTCATAATCATCAAGAGGGAGAAGGAAGAAATCTACAATTATCTCTTGGTCCTGCAGCAATAGTTTCACCCGCGGGGACCTATGATTACATTTCCAAATTCGTTTGTCGGTGACCTTAACGTCAAACCTACTGCAATTCTTGATAGGTAAGGCCATCCGGACAGCAACCTTGCTATTCATAAAATTATTAGTACTCTCAGTGTCAATAAGAACGATGATAGGTTATTGCTTTAGAAGTCCTCCTACTTTCATCGTTTACGAGTTCGCGTAACCGGCAAGGGCAGGCATTGTAATATCAACCGGCTGCTGTTCTTTATCTTTGACCTCTTCCTCATGCTCCTGGATCTTGTCCTCCATATCTTCAAGAGGTTCAATCAGTATGAGGTGGCCCCTTTTATAGCAATGATCGCGGTTCCACTGCTCATTACAATGCCAACAAAGACCCTTTACTGATCGGTCACGTAGTTCTTCTCTTGTTAAATTTTTTGGCAGCGACAGACGATTGGGAGCAGAAGGAAGTTTATATTCCACGGGCCTAAGAGAGGTTCTTCTCCTATGAGCATCTTGGTTGAGCCGTTCTTCTTGTATTTGGGTGAAAGAAATCACAATTGTCATGGTATGGGGCTATCGCGCGTTAACCTCCCCTTTTATCTCTAGCTTGAGTTCTTTGATGAATGTTTCTAACAATTGATGATCAGTCCAATCACAAGCAAGGTAGGATAGCTTCTCAAACCTAATTTGGTACTCTTGAATTGTAGAGGTTTCTTGAATCTTTGCGAGTTGGCCATCGATATTTTCATACTTCATAGGTCTGAAATGATTCAGTAGTGCATTCTTAAATTAATTGTACATCGGAGCCCCATGATTGTATTCCAACCAATTGTACTATTGAATAGCATCTCCATCAAGGTGGATGATAGCAATTTCCACCATAGTATTATTTAACATTCGATAGTAGCGAAAGTAACGTTCAACATGTGAAATCCACCATGTTAGGTCTCCTTCCTATCGCGGGAAGTCTTATTGAATCTCGGATTTTGATGATAAAACCAATTGATAGTGTTTATCTGATTTGCATTTTGAGTGATGTAGGAAGCTTCGATTAGGGAGAGATAATTAAAGTAGGAAGAATCATGTTGGGCCAGAGTAGAACATGTTAGAAGATTGGACGTGGAGCCGGAGGATGGGTCGATGTGTTAGCAGAAGACTTCGGGCAGATAAATTCGAGCATTAGGCCAAGAAAAGCTGAAATTGTGCCAAGGAAATTAGAGTTACGGAGGACAACTGGCCGATTGGGCAATAGGCCATAAGAGAGAATGATGTGCCAAAAAATCGGATGAAGCATCGAACTAATGACAAGACTAGACAATATTTGATAAGCTTTGTAATAATTGTCTAGATCGAAGTAGGTTTCAGGTCTAATTGAGTTGGTATTAGGGTGAAACAATGTCAACTCAATTAGGGGCTAATTGGGTTTAAATTAGGAGTGATTTAGGCTCAATGGGAGGCCCATTCAATGACCCAAATGTTAGCCAAGCGGTGGCACTGCTAGAATTGGCGGTAGAACCGCCTATGAGTTGGAAAACTCGAAAAACTCGGTCTCCGAGGCTATCAAGCAGTGGTACCGCCAGACTGGGTGGTGGTACTACCTAGTGATGGTGTGTCAGGTGATGGTACCACTAGACTGGGTGGTGATACTGCCTACTGTCAGGCTGCAGGCGGTGGTACTGCCCGTACCCTAAAATCTTGAGGATTTAAATTTTTGGCTCTAAATTCAAATCCATTTGGGGCCTATAAATACCCTACATATTCCTGCATGAAATAACAAGAATTGGGTAGAAAGGGGGAAAGAATCCTTGATGAAAAAGAGTTGAAAAATCTTAAAAAGTGGAGTGTTCCTCTCCACCTCTTAGAGTTTAGAGTTCATTCTAAAAGAGGTGTGAAACTTGTAAAGGTTTTTTCCTGAGCCTGTCAAAAGGAGAATAGAGTTGTAAAGAGGTGGTTGGTGTTCTCCTATTGAAGGAAGACCGAGTGGATGCCGGTGGTCTTAACGGAGGAGGAATCGAGAGTAGATGTAGGTCACGACGACCGAACCACTATAAAATTTGGTTTGCATTTATTTCGAGCAAATTATTTCATAACAAACTGCCTCCTTACTTCTCTTTCAAAGTTAAGCATTTTTGAAATGGGTTTAATCAAAATGAACGATTTTTAAAATCGATGATTTTACCACTGCACTAATTCATCCCCCCTTCCCCGTCTTAGTGCCAACTCGTTCCTAATAGTTAGTATCAAAGCCTCGTTATTTCTCTTTTGGTTTAACATCGAAAAGAAATGGCTCTTTTCAGCTTTCAAGAGAGATTTTCTCTCATTCGTCCTTCTATGTTCAATGAGACGGACTACACATATTGGAAAACTCGAATGAGAGATTTCTTACTTTCGTTGAAACTCAATTTATAGAATATAGTCAAATTTGATTTTCAAATGTCTTCTCTTCCAATAAACTATTGGAATGATTTGGAGAAGAAAACTTTTTCTCTAAATGCAAAGACTATGAATGCCTTGTTATGCGCCTTAGACAAAAATGAATTCAATTGGATTTTTACTTGCGAAACGACTTTCGATATTTAGCACATTCTTGAAACCACACACGAAGGCACTAGTAGAGTAAAAGTTTTAAAGATTAATCTTTTGATGCATGATTTCGAGTTGTTTCAAATAAAGCCGAGTGAAGCTACTATTGACATATACACCCGCTTTACGGATGTTATCAATAGTTTAAAAGCTCTTGGTTAATATTTTTCAAATTTTAAACTTGTTAACAAGATATTAAGATCCATTCCAAAGAGTTGGGATCCAAAAGTAACCACAATACAAGAGGCAAAAGATCTTAATAATTATCCACTTTAAGAACTTTTTGGTTAATTGATGACATATGAAATGGTGCATAATGTACATGATGAACATGATAAACAAAACGAACATGAGAACAAACTTCCAAAGAACAAGAAGGATTTGAGACTTACAATAATTGAAGACCACTCAAGCATAAGCTCAAGTGATGGTGAACATGAACTTTTCACTATGAAATTTAAAAAGTTCTTAAAACAAGAATATAAGAACAAAAATGAACCTAAAAAGAAGAAGCTACAAAAGAAGAAGAGAATACTTAAGGTGGCTTGGGACGAATCAAGTTCATTCGAAGATGAAGAACAAACCAACAAAGGCGAGATGGCAGACTATGCCTTAACGGCTTTCGACGACGAGGTAACCAAAATCCCTTTAATTTATTTCAAAATTATATGATGCTTTTCATAAGTTATTTTTAATTTAGTTTTAAAAAATTATATATAATTTTTTTTGAAAATTGTATGATGTAATAAAAATAAAAATTTTAGGAATCATGCTTATCCTTCTAGTAATTTTTGAAAATGATCATGAAAATTATGTGCTTTATGATAAAGGAACAAAATGTTAGACTTAAATCTAATGCTTAAGATAAATCCTATGTATATTTTTAAAAAGCATTAATATGTATCTTAATGATTTTCGTATTGCTTTTCGATTTCATTTAAAAATGTTTTATGATTTATGAAATCCTGCTTATATGGAATAATGTAAGTATCATGCTTGATGATTTTATATTTAATTATGCATGATGATTTGAAGTAATGATGATTTTTGGTAATTTATGGTTTATTGATCTTGACGATTTCTATGATGAGATTTGCTCTTTCGATTTTAAACTATGATGTATGGTTTTCATACAAAAAAACTTGAGCATACTTATATGAAATCAACCACTTAAAATGAAACACAAGAAAAAGAGAATACATTTTCCATCTCTATTGATTTTTCAATAAAAGATTAATGAATCCATGTATATTATGCTTTTGTGAATCTCTTGAAAATGATTTTGATTTGATGATTTGAATTTGAATGAGCTTTATCTTGATTTTTCGAGATTTATAACTTGAAATTTTTCAATGAATCAAGATCTTATTATTTGAACTCCCATGTTTCTTTTTGTTATTTACTAAAAGGGAGATTTGTCAAGATAAATCATGTCATTTAGTATTCATGACTTAATCCTTCACGATCGTTGATATTTTATGTTTCATGATATAATTTTTATGTACAATTCCTTGTATTCATGAAGTATATCTTATCACCAAAATTTTCTTGTTATTCTTTGTGTGATGATTTAAAAATTGATGAAAAGGAAAATGAATTGCACCATTATATTTTTATTCCCCTCTCTTTGCCTATGACAAAGGGGGAGAAAATTATTTGAAGTTGAATGTTTGGTACCAACAATCATGAAGTGATAAATGCTTAAAAAATATTGATTTAATGCATTAGAGAAATGATTGGTATCATGAATGCTTTAGTATCATGCATGAGAAAAATGATGAATGTTTGGCATCATGATCAAAATGATTGATTTAATGCATGAAGTGATAAATACTAAAAGATTTTAATATCTTCGTATCATGTATGATATGCCCATAGTGATGATTGATTTATTTTTGATATCATGCATGAAGTAAGAATGAAATGAAAGGTTTTAAAATTATGTAAGTTTTAATTTGAAACCATAATGATGCACAACTATATTAAAAAAAAAAAAGGGGGATTGATACTTTAACTTTGTCATGATTTGAAAATTGATGTAAAGGGAAAAGAATTACAACATTGTACTCTTTCCTTCTTTTTGACAATGACAAAGGGAGAGAAAAATTGCTAGCTCAAGATGCAAAATTTGGAAACTTGCACATTGCAAAAGAAGCAAACTTGCTAGCTTGCTCATCTCAAAAGAGAAGCAAGAAGTGCTATCTTACAAATCTGAAGAGAAGCAATATTTGCTAAGTTACACATTTCAAGAAGATGCATAAATAGTTTATTTTGCACATCTTAAACGATGTAAAATTTTGCCAACTTTCATATGTGAAAAACTTGCTAGTTTGCATGATATAACATTTGCTAAATTTGCTAGCTTACAAATTGCAAGGAGAATAACTTGCTATCTTGAACATCACCAACAATTGCTAGCTTGCAATCTCAAGAGTAGCAAAAGTGCTATCTTGCCTATCTCAAGACGCACAAATGCAAAACTTACAAAATTTACAATCTTGCACATCTTTAAAATTAATGATGATTTGGTACTTATGCATGCTCTAAAATGATATAAAATTTGCTAGCTTGCATGTTGTGAAGTGATAAAAAATTATTGCTAGCTTGTATGTTGTAAAACTTACATATCTCTAAAACTTGTTGCTTGGATGATGCACTTCTCCTTTTTGTTGATGACAAAGGGGGAGAAGTGTGATGATATTATGTATGATTTTTTGTTTGAATTTTTGAATTCAAGAGTTCTATTAATATTACATATTGATAGGGGAAGTTAAAGTTAACTTCGTCATCAATTGGTTGTCATCATTAAAAAGGGGGAGATTGTTGAATCTCAGATTTTGATGATGAAACCAATTGATAGTGTATATCTGATTTACGTTTTGAGTGATGCAGGAAGCTTTGATTAGGGAGAGACAATTGAAGCCGAAAGAATCATGTTGGGCCAGAGTGGAACATGTCAGAAGATTAGACGTCGAGCCGGAGGATCGGTCAACGTGTTGGCAGAAGACTTCTGGCTGAGAAATTAGGGCATCGGGCCAAGAAGAGCATAAATTACATCAAGAAAATCGGAGTTGCGAAGGTCAATTGGCCAATTGGGCAATAGGCCACAAGAGAGGACAATGTACTAAAGAATCGGATGAAGCATCGAACTAATGACATGACTGGACAATATTTGATGAGCTTTGTAATAATTATCTAGATCGAAGTAGGTTTTAGGTTTAATTGAGTCGGTATTGAGGTGAAACAATGCCAACTCAATTAGGGACAAATTGGGCTTAAATTAAGAGTGATTTGGGCTCATTGGGAGGCCCATTCAATGACCCAAATGTTGGGCCAGGTGGTGGCACCGCCAGAATTGGCGGTAGAACCGCTTGTGAGTTGGAAAACTCAAAAAACTCAGTCTTCGAGGCTGTCATGTGGTGGTACCACCAGACTGGGCAGTGGTATTGCCTAGTGATAGTGTGTCAGGTAGTGGTACTACTAGACTAGGTGGTGGTACCGCCCAGTGTCAGGCTGCAGGCAGTGGTACCACCTAGTGCAGGCGATGGTACCGCCCGTACCTTGAAATCTCGTGGATTTAAATTTTTCGCTCCAAATTCAAATCGATTTGGGGCCTATAAATACCCTAGCTATTCTTGCATAGAACAGCAAGAATTGGGTAGAAAGGGGGAAAGAATCTTTGACAAAAAAGAGTTGAAAAAGCTTGAAAAGTGCTGAGTGTTCCCCTCCACCTCTTAGAGTTTAGAGTTCATTCCGAGAGAGGTGTGAAACTTATAAAGGTTCTCTCCTAAGCCTGTCAAAAGGAGAATAGAGTTATAAAGAGGTGATTGGTCTTCGCCTATTGAAGGAAGACCGATAGTGGATGCCGGTGGCCTCGACGGAGGAATCGGGAGTGAATGTAGGTCACGACGACCGAACCACTATAAAATCTGGTTTGCATTTATTTTGAGCAATTACTTTCATAGAAAACTTCCTCTTTACTTCACTTTCAAATTTAAGTATTTCTAAAATGGGTTTAATCGAAACGAAAAATTTCCAAAATCAACGATTTTACCGTTGCACTAATTCACCCCCCTAATTAGTGCCGACTCGTTCGTAATAAGTCCACCCACATGCATGGCTGCAGCATGTCCGAGGGCTGTCACTCCTTCTCTAAAGTCCTCTCTGAACTCTCTCCTTACTAAAATTTGGTTGGACTTGGTGGTTGTCCAATTCTGAATTCTGCAAACAAAGCGTGCAATTTGTCCTCTAAGCGCGATTCAAGCCGCGATTCAATCCGAGATTTCAATGCTTCAAATTTGTTATCAATTGGATCTTGAGATGCCATAGTATATTCCTATAGATCAGAGATGTCCCTGTCTTTTTTCTGTTGATGGGTTAATGGCATGGGTGGTGGAAGGTTCGGAAGAATTGAGGATCACGGAAAGGTACTGCAGCAGATTTTTATGTCTAAAGTGTAGCAGATTAGATGTAAAAGATCAATGGTTTATATTAAGAATTTTTTGACAAAACCAAAGAGAAATCTGTTGTTAGGAAGTGTCAAAGCTGTCATAAAAAATTTCATAGAGATTTGGACAGAAAAAATATGGTAGTAAGATCAAATAGACTATGCTATGCGGTTGGAATTCTGTAGTACAAATTTTCAAGTGTAGCAGTTTGGACGTAAAAGATTAGTGGTTTATATTAAGAATTTTTTGATGAAACCAAAGGAAAATTTGCTGTTAGAAAGTATCAAAGCTATTGTAAAAATTTTGTAGAGATTTGGTCAGAAAAAATGTAGTAGCAAGATTAAACAGACTATGTTATGCAACTGAAATTCTACAATGTAAATTTTCAAGTGTAGCAGCTTGGACGTAAAAGATCGGTAGTTTATATTAAGAATTTTTTAATGAAACTAAAGAGGAATCTGCAGTTAGGAAGTGTCAAAACTATGCAGCAATATAGGAACAATTTTTTTTGGATTTTCAAATAAGGATAACTAAATTGCAGCAATAGTAAGGTAGGAATCTAGAACCTATTGCAATTCACCGGGAGATCAATGGATGATCCGCGGTGGTTGAGATGATAACGAAATTCAGCGATAATCTTTTAAGCAATTGTGAGAATTGCTTTGGGCAGCTATGGAGGGCTGATGGATGGCTATGGAAGGGCAACGAGACACTAAGAATATTGCTATGATACCAAGTGTTAGAACCCTTGCAGATTCTATGCTTGAGGTGGATCTCTTTAGGGGATCGACCTCCTTGGAACTCTATAGGTGTTCCTTCCTCCAAGTTGCTGCTCAAATGCTGTAGAAAATATTCATCTATTGCTTGAGAAAAGAGGATGAATACATGGCTATTTATAGGGCTTCTAACCCCCAACTCCTAATAGGACTCCTACTCAAGACTCCTACTTCTAACTAACTCCTCATATGACTCCTACATAAGACTCCTATTCCTTTACAACTCCTAATGCTTCTCTAAGAAACAACCTTCTAACCCTAGCCAGCCTCTTCACCTCTTTAATAGGGGTCAGCTAGGTTGGTTTTACATGAATGCCCCTCTCAATTAGGACTCTCCTAGCTATAGTCCTAACATTTACCTTCTCATTACACTCTTCTATATGCTTTCAAGTTAAACTCACATTTTCGATATTGGTTTTCAATGAACAAGGTTGCTGCTCAAAGGCTGCTAAAATGATTCATCTATTTCTTATCAAAAGAGGATGAATATATGACTATTTATAGGACTTCTAAGCTCCAATTCCTAATACGACTCTCAAGACTCCTACTTAGGACTCCTATTCCTTTACAACTCCTAATGCTTCTCTAAGAAACAACCTCCTAACCCTAGCCGACCTCTTCACCACTTTAATAGGAGTCGACTAGGTAGGTTTTATATGAATTTTCCTCTCAATTAGGACTCTCCTAGCTAGACTCTTAACACTGCATTGTGGTGTGGAGCAAATTTGTGTAGTGCCGACAATGTGTTATTCCATCGTGCAAAATCTTTATCATTTTGTGGTGCACACACTTATTTACACAAACATCATATAAGATTTTTGTAGTTTTACTTTTGTAAGAGGAGAAAATTTGTATGGAAAAATTCATATGGCTCATTAAACATACCATGAATCCATGATTCAAATGTTATCTCAAGTGAAGAAATAATAGTGAATGATCTCAAAAAATAGAACTCAATTAAGAAAATCCAGAGAAAAATTTAAAGAGGAACTCATGTATTAGAGAAATTTAGCATACCTAATTCTCTTCTTATAAAATCTGTTTCTCAATCAAGGGTTTTATAAAAATATCAGCTAATTGATATTTTGTATCAATAAATTCTAGAGATATATCATGATTATTAACATGATCTCGTATAAAGTGATGACTAATATCAATATGTTTAGTTCTAGAGTGTTGAATATGATTTTTTGTTAAGTATATTACACTAGTATTATCACACTTTATAGGTATATTTTTCAAATAAATTTCATAATTCTCTAATTGGATAAGAAAAGATCTAAGTCTCTCATACCAAGCCTTTTTTTTTTCAATTTATAGAGAGCTTTAGTCAATTTAAACACATAATTAGGAAAATTATCATTCTCAAATCCAGGAGGTTGTTCAACAAACACTTCTTCGAAAATAAAGCCACTAAGAAAAGTACTTTTAACATACATTTGAAATAACTTAAAGTTATTACAACTAGCATAGGCAAGGAGCATCCTTATGGCTTCTAATCTTACCACAAGAGCGAAATTTTCTTCATAATCGATACTTTCTTCTTGGTTGAAACCCTTGGCCACTAATCTAGTATTGTTTCTAACCGCGATACCAGATTTATCTTGCTTGTTTCTAAAGACCCATTTAGTACAAATAACTAAATGGTCACTAGGTCTTGGAACAGGCTCCCACATCTCATTTCTCTCAAATTAGTT
>LVTN01003775.1:2316-13454 GCA_001649415.1 Musa itinerans
TGATTTTTCCCTTAGATAAAAATGCATGCAACACTATGATTTTTTGAAATAATGTGAAAATCAATAATTATCATTTTCTGAAATAATACTCTAGAATGATGATTTGGAATCATGCATGTAATGATGATTTTATATTTTATATACATGAATATTTGGTATTATGCATGCAATACTTTAACTTATGATAATGATGCATGCAATGATGAAATATTCATAATAAAATAATTGTTTTGACATTCATGACTTGAATTTTCATCTATACTATTTTCCTTTGTCATGATTTGAAAATTATTATAAAGGGAAAAAGAGATACAAAATTGTATTCTTCCCTTGTTTTTGACAATGACAAATGGGGAGATAGCTAGCTTGCTAGCTAGCTTGCACAAGTCTTGAGAAAATGCAAACGCACTTCATGTAGCTTGCTTCATGTAAAACATTATCTCTTGCTAGCTTGTTATCTTGCATTTTATTAGCTTGCACTTTGCAAACGAAGCAAAAAATAGCACTTCTTAAAAGAGAAGAAAGAACTTGCTATCTTACTACCTTGGATGTCTAAAACTTGATACCTTGCATGATGTAACACTTGCTAAATTTTTTAGCTTACAAAATTGCATGATGATAAAACTTGATATTATATTTTTCATGCAATGATTTGAACTAATATCTCAAACACATGAAAGTTGCACTTCTCCTTTTTGTTGATGACAAAGGGGGTGAAGTATGATCATGTTATGCATGATGATGTGTTACAAATATTCTTGATGAAATTTACAATGACTTGAATTCGGCTTGAATTCAGGTTCTATCAATATGCCATATTGATAGGGGGAGTTTGTTTAAACTCCAAGAGTTAAGATTAACTCTGTCATCGATTAGTTGTCATCATCAAAAAGGGGGAGATTGTTGAATCTTGGATTTTGATGATGAAACCAATTGATAAGTATTTATGATTTAATCTACATTTTGAGTGATGTAGGATGCTTCGATCAGGATGAGACAATTAAAGTAGGAAAAATCATGTTGAGCCGGAGGAAAACATGTCAGAAGATTGGACGTCAGGCCGGAGGATCGGTCGACGTATCGACATAAGGCGTTGGGCCATGGATTCGGGCATCAGGCCAAGAAGAGCGAATATTGCGCCAATGATATCGGAGTTACGGAGTCAATTGGCCAATTGGGCAATAGGTCCCAAGAGACGACGATGCGCCAAAGAATCGGACGAAGTGTCGAGGGACCAATGACATGCTGGATAATATGATTAATACTTAGTATTAATTGTCTAGATCGAAGTATCTTTTATATGTGCAGGATTAACTATGATAGCAAGGCATGAAGCAAAATGAAGTCCCGGAGTCCAGGACATGATTTCGTTGGGAGTTCGAGAGTTCATCGGAAGTCCGAACGTTCGTCGGAAGTTCTGGCAGAACCAGTCGAGAAGTCTCGAAGCTTGCCAGAGAAGCTCGTCGGAACTCACCAAGAAGATCGTCATGAAGTCCAGGAGCTTGCCAGGAGTCCGCCGGAACATTGCCGAGAGATCGTCAGAAGTTCGTCGGAAGATCGTCGGAAGCTCGTAGGAAGAAACTAGACTTACAGACTTGTTTAGCGTAGAATATGTCTTAAGAATCATAGTTAGCACGTAATTGGGTTTGAATTTGGGCCAACCCAATTAAGGGCTAGCTGGGCCCATGTAAGGACTATGTTAGGCCTAGTGAGAGGCCCAAATAGTGCCCCAAGAAGTAGCACTGTCATGGCACAGTCTTCAAGACTGTGTCAGGCGGTGGTACCGCCAGTCTAGGTGGTTGTACCGCCCTTGGCAGGGTGCTAGGCGGTGGTACCACCCAGCACAGCCCCCCAAGCGATGGTACCGCCCAGTGTAGTGTTAGTGTCAGACTGACACTGGCGGTGGTACCGCCCATGCTCGGGAAACCCGGGATGAGATGTTTTTAGGCTCCAAGTTTGAATCAACTTGAAGCCTATAAATACCCCTCTCATCCCTAGTTAAAGAACACAAGCACAAAAAGATTAAAAGTGAAAAAATGCTGTTGCAATCAAAAGTGAATCCCCTCCTCTAGTTTAAACTTATATTTATGTTTAGAGAGGAGTGTGTGTGCTTGTAAGGGTTATCTCCTAAACCTGATAAAAGGAGAAGAGGGGTGTAAAAGGTAGTTAGTCTTTGCCTATTGAAGGAAGACCGATAGTGGATGTTAGTGGCCTCGACGGAAGAGGAATCGGCGAAGTGGATGTAGGTTACGACGACCGAACCACTCTAAAATCTGGTTTGCATTTTACTTTGAGCAATTTATCTTTACTGCAAACCTCTTTAATTGCTTACTATCTTCAATACATTTACAAACACGTGTTTCAAGTTAAGTTTCCGAAATCGGCTTTCAACGTACGAAAAGATTTTACGAAGTTGACATGATTTTACCGCTGCACTAATTCACCCCTCTTAGTGCTAACTCTTTCCTGACATATAATACATGTGTAACCTAACTAAGTCAGGGGTAATATTATTGTTTTCTAAATTTTCCTGAATTTAGAATCATTAATTATCGAAATAGGAGATTTCTATATTAAATCTTGAGTATAACCTAACTATAATGCATGTGTAATTATAGTAATTACACTTGAAATCTATCAAAACTTCTCTATAACAATTACAACATAATTCTAATATATTTAATATCATTTTGCCTAATTTATTTTATTTTTAGATGATTTTAAAATTTCTTTTTAAAAATATTTCTATAGTTCTAGACAATATTATCACTTGGTCCAGGATGATACCACCACCCCAAGTAGGCACTGGGTATGAGCATTGCCACCATGTAGTACCACTAGGTTTGTTGGCCCTAAATTCAATTGATCTACAACCCTAAATCACCTAAATAGTTAAGTTTTATATAATAGTAGTTATATATTATATATAAAAAAGTTTGGGTAAAAGTTTAGTAGAGACAAGAGTGGAGACATCAAAGAGGAAATCATGAAGGAAGAATTGATGATGCCAGAGAAAAATGACTTAGCCTCTTGCATGAGAGAAATCGATGCCAACGAAGCCCAAGAGAAAGGAGCTTAAAGTTGGTGAAAAAAGGACACAATAATCGAAGAGGGATAAGTTTGCCAACACCAATGAAGCCGAAGAAGAGAATGATGAAATCGAGTGCAATCATTGGGACCACTTATACTAGGAAAGGAGAACTCCTAGTTGGGACCACTTATACTAGGATTACACTTAATCTGTAGCCCCCACGAGTATAAACTCTATGTATTAAGTGGAAGACCCTAATTTACAATTGTCTAGACTCGCAACCAATTTGACCTACAACCAATTCGACCCAAACCGAAAGAATCGATTTGAATTGGATTGAGACCTTGATCAGGTTGAACCAACCCATGAATCGATCTGACTTCAATCAGATCGATTCAAGGGTATAAATGAATTTTTATAACAAGATGTGTCTATGGTAAAAACTAAAAATGCGGCATCATATCAATAATATATCAGTATTAATTTATGAAGAAAAAGAACGAAAGCTACTGAAACCCATGAATCGATCTGACTTCAATCAGATCGATTCAAGGGTATAAATGAATTTTTATAACAAGATGTGTCTATGGTAAAAACTAAAAATGCGGCATCATATCAATAATATATCAGTATTAATTTATGAAGAAAAAGAACGAAAGCTACTGAAACGCTGCAAGCCACCCTGAAGAAGAGGACAAGATGGATAGGGAGGATCACTACAGCCATAAATGTTAGTGTTACTTCTGTCTTGTCGAAGTCTATCCTTTTGGAGGTAGCTGATCCACACATGTTGAGTGGCTCATAAACTCAACATAATCCTCTCGAAAAATATCCTCAACCATATATGCCCAATGTCTATATATATATATATATATATATATATATATGGGGGCGGGACGGGGGAGGGGGCGTGGCCGGAGAGGAGAGGGGTGAATGTGTATGTATATTTCATAGTGCCGTCACTTAACGTGGCAACAATAACCATGCAAGAGGAACAACACACAAAGGCGGGAGGACCTTTACAAGAATCTGGAAGAAGAGAGCTGAAAGAACATGTCCCAACTAAAGAAACTACTTTGAAAAGAGTTCCAAGCTTCAAAATAAATAGCAGAAAATACAGTTTGTCGAACAATCAAATAAATCTGATGAAGACAACTTCATCAATCATGAAGAACATGCTCAAGGACATTCGAGAACTTTATCATGGGCCAAAAGCCAGATTTCAATCTATTAAGCAGGTTTCTTTTGCTATAGTGTCACCAAACTCACAAGGGCACCGAAATCTAATTTCCCTTTGTAATCGCAGGTGACAGAGCAGCGTTGAACAACTTCGTCTTATAGAGATTTGGCTGCTGCGATGATACTCTCCGCTGTTATGCCAAACTCCTTGTATATTCTCCCAGCCGGTGCACTTGCTCCAAACCGGTCGATCCCAATTGCCTTGCCTTTGCTCCCAATGTATTTTCCCCATCCAAGTGTGGCCCCTGCTTCAATGCTAACCCTAGCAGTGACAGCAGCAGGGAAGACGCTTTCCTTGTATTCATCCAATTGCTCATCAAACAACTCCCAACAAACAAGGGATACCACACGTACCGCTTTCCCCTCTTTCCTCAGCTCATCTGCAGCCTTTGCTGCAATCTCCAGTTCTGAACCAGTGCCTATCAAAATCAGATCTGGTTTGTTGCCAGAGGAATTATCTGATATGATATATCCTCCCTTCTCAACTCCTTCAATTGATGTTCCTGCAAGCTGAGGAAGCTTCTGACGGGAGAGGGCAAGGACTGACGGCCTCTTCCTGTTGAGCACCGCAACCTTGTATGCCCCAGCAGTCTCATTGCCATCAGCAGGCCTGAGCATAAGAATGTTGGGCATGGCTCGGAAGCTTATCAGATGTTCAATTGGCTGATGGGTAGGGCCATCTTCTCCAAGACCAATAGAATCATGTGTCATGACATAGATGACTCCTGCCTCACACAATGCCGAGATCCTCATGGCCGCTCTCATGTAGTCAGTAAAGACAAAGAAAGTAGCACAGTAAGGTAGAAGGCCAGGGCTGTGGAGAGCAATGCCATTGCAGATGGCGCCCATCCCATGTTCCCTAACACCAAAACGGACATTTCGCTCCTTGGGTGTGCCCTTTTGGAAGTCACCAAACATCTTCAGCAGTGTCATGTTGGAGGATGCAAGGTCAGCACTACCACCAAGAAGTCCTGGTAGCACTTTCACAAGTGCATTCAAGTTCTGTTGTGATAAATTTCTCGTAGCATCTGCAGGACTTTCCACGGTATATATCTGGAAAGAAGCAAAGAAATTAACATCTATCACAACCCAATTACCAGTACAAACATGCTTTGCGGATATAGAAAGGAGCATGGGAGGTGAAATATCAAAAGAGAGAGTCACCGGAAGAGCTTTCTCCCATCCAGCAGGGAATTCTCCCGATATGATAGCTTTCAGCTCTGCAGCATCCTCCTTATACTTCTTCTCATATACTGAAAACTTGGCATTCCACTCAGCTTCAAGAGCAGCACCTTCAGGAACATGGCGGCTCCAATGACTGAAAGAACAAAGCCAGGGAATTCATTTAGACGCACAGTCTGCATAGTTTTATTTGATAATTAGAATATGAATCACATAGTGTCTGACCTCTTGACATCCTCAGGCACATGGAAAGGCTCGTATGGCCATCCAAGATTCTGCCTGGTTGCATCAACTTCCTTGGCACCCAATGCGCTTCCATGTACACTGTATGAGTTTGCCTTGTTTGGTGATCCATATCCGATGGTAGTCGTGACCTGCAAGAACTCAGTTCTTTATCAAGACTGATGCTATCAGAAGCTAACATAACCAGTCAATCATATCTTTTATAATCAAAAGAAATTCAGGAAACCAAACCTTGATAAGTGTTGGCTTGTCTTTAACTGCCTTTGCTTCCTTAATGGCAGCACGAATATCAGTGTAGCCAGTGTTACCGTTCTTCACCCAGATAGTATGCCATCCAAGAGCCTCAAAGCGAGCGCTAACATCTTCAGTAAACGCAATCTCCGTGTCTCCATCAATAGAGATGTGGTTGTCATCGTAAAATGCGATAAGTTTTCCCAGACCCCAGTGCCCAGCAAGAGAGCAAGCTTCATTTGCAATGCCCTCCATTTGGCAACCATCTCCAACAATAACATATCTATATCATCAAAATCAAGTTAGTTCTTACACAGAACTTAGCAATGCGAACATAAGCTTCATTTGCATTGCCCTCCATTTGGCAACCATCTCCAAGTATAACATATCTATATCATCAAAATCAAGAAAGAACAAGATATGCACAAAGAGCAGTTACGTGTAATGGTCGACAATCTCGTTGTCAGGCTTATTGAAACGGGCGGCCAAGTGTCTCTCGGCAAGTGCCAATCCAACAGCATTTGCAATACCCTGACCAAGTGGGCCTGCATCAGTTCATCACAAACAATGGAGATGTTAAGTACTCCAGCAACCAATGATCGGAAGAAAGCAAGGATTAATTTGCATGACACAGACTATGTCCCTCTAATAAAAACTTGTGCCAAGGGAACAAACCAGTAGTGACTTCAACTCCAGGTGTTTCAAAGTTTTCAGGATGACCAGGTGTCCTGCTTCCCCATTGCCGGAATTGCTGTACGTCTTCGATCTGAAATCATATTGAAATGATCAAAACCACATCCTTGAAGGCCACCTCTCATACATATAAGAAGATGAAGTAACAGTAGAGCCTTATTCTAATTTGGTTAACAATGGGGCACCAAATTGATCTGATCAAATGAAAAGTTGTACAACTTATAAAGCTCTAAACTTAAAAAAGAATAAGCATAATATATCGTTATGAAGGACAAAGGTAAAATTCCATGGAATATGGTATATCCGTCTATCTCTTTTCCTGTTTGTGCTTCCCATAAAAGGCCGAAAGCGTCCCAAGAAACAAAGCCGACTTTTCACAAGTCAAGGAGAGCACAAAAGTGATCCAAATCACAGGAGGGAAAAAGAAAAGGTGTCGGATCGCCATCATGTTCCCAACTTTCTGGCCGATATACTCATCGGATCTGGAAATAAACCTCAGAGAAGATCAAAGGCCTGACCTTGACGCTGTCGTAGCCGGCAAGGTGGAGCAGGGCGTACTGAAGCATGCAGCCATGGCCGGCGGAGAGCACGAAGCGGTCGCGATTGAACCAGTAGGGGTTCTTGGGGTTGTACCTCATGACCTCGTCGTACAAGATGTGGCCCATGGGAGCGCACCCCATAGGGAGGCCCGGGTGGCCGGAGTTAGCCTTCTCGACGGCATCGATGGCGAGGAACCGGATGGTGTTGACGGACTTCTCGACGAGGGCCTCCGCGGTGGCTGCCTCCACGGTCTCCACCGCCGCTGCCCTGGCGGGCTCCGCACGGCGACGCAGCTGATGCGACCACCGACGTTGCTGCAGGAAGCGCGAGGAGGGGGCGGACGAAAGGGAGAGGCCGGCGAGGGAGCTGAGGGCCAACCCGCTGGGGAGAGCGAGGCAGTCGGCGTAGGAGGCGGAGCTGGCACCATGACTGGAGACAGCGACGCCGACAAGGCCTTTGGCGGCGCTCACGGAGGAGGAAGTAGCCATGTCTCACTCCGCCGCTCTTCCTCTACTCCTGTCTCGAGATCTGGTTTGAGATGGTGAGGAAGCACTGGCAGGTGCGTCGTGGGTACGGTTTCGGTCCGGGGAATAAAAAGGGAACGACGAGAGCCAATGGTGCCTGCGGAGCCGTCAGATCGAAAGATTGATGTGATCTCAGCCGTTGGAAGAGGGTAGGAAATGACTGCCTCGCGTTTTTCAGCCATGTCATCTTCACTCTTTATTTTCCTATTATTTGAATTTTATTTGGATCCTGTTGTAAAAGCATATTCCCACTTTGGCTTTGAATGATGCCAGCATGGAATGATTTGTCTATTTCTTCAAATTTTGATTGGTTAATTTCTTGATTGCAGGCGTTGTAATATATATATATATATATATATTCCTTGGTAGGTTGGAGTCATTGCACTGTGTTTGGTGACGAGGCTAAGGATCCTTTCATTAGTTGTTCTCACTTACCCCTCACTAGAAGGGTTAGGTGCGTTGCGCAATCCGCGAGATTAAACTAAGTGCACGAGCTTCTCCAAAAACTAAGTGCACGAGCCAGATTCCAAATTGATTCATCAAAGATCAATCTCACGAATTGAGTTAGTTGGGCTCGATCCGTGGTCGGAATTAGCCGAGTTGGCCCATTCTTGCTTTGGCTGACGTGAGTAATTCATGTAAGTGTTGTTACTTATATAACATTGTTGCATTCTTGACTTAAGAAAGAACCCAACGTTATGTAAATGCAACTTAAATGTTTTACTAGAATGAAATTAGGGTTATTTTATGACTTATATATAGAGTCTAAAAAAGTACCTGAGTCACTTGTCATGTATCCTTTCTTTAAGGTGGTTATTATAACTATTTAATTAAATAAATAAAAATTTTGAGGCTTATAAAATAATTCTAACACCCTTTTGGAGGTGAAGGTAATATTCTTTTATAGAGGCATAAAATAATAATAATTAGATGATCATTTTTCACACTAAAGAAGGAAGACATTATCTCTAATTGTGATTACCTTTGATTTAGAATTGTTTACTTTTAATTTTAGCATACTGACTTGTAACTTATATATACTCTTATGTACATATAGAACAATCACATTAAGCAATACATCTCCTCTTTGCAAAGTTTTGTTTTTCTTTCTTTATTCTTCTTCATGATATAAGGACATCTATCTCCATCTCAAGTGCATTAAGAGGTTTATACTTATTGCTTATTTTCTAAATAAGATAATTAAAAAATCTACCATCAATTGTTGATCTTAAAACATCTTCCCATAATTCTATCTTCATGATTGATGAGAGTCATATTATCATTGAATCTCAGATTTTGATGATAAAACCAATTGATAGTGTTTATAATCTGATTTACGTTTTGAGTGATGTAGAAAGCTTCGATCAGAAAGAGACAATTAAAGCAAAAAGAATTATATTGGGCTGGAGTAGAATATGCTTCGAGTCATAGATTCGGGCATCAGGCCAAGAAGAGAGAAAATTATATAAAGAAAATCGGAGTTGTAGAGGTCAACTAGCCGATTGGGTAATAAGCCTTAAGAAAGGACGATGCGCCAAAGATTCGGATGAAGCGCCGATGAACCAATGACATGTCGAACAACATTTGATTCAACTTTGTAGTAATTGTCTAGATCGAAGTAGGTTTTAGGTATAATTGGATTGGAATTGGGCCAACTCAATTAAGGACCAATTGGGCTCAAGTTTGGACTGTGTTGGGCTAATGAAAGGCCCAAACTAGTGGAACCATAGGTGGCACAGTCTCCAAGACTGTGTCAAGCGATGGTACTATTAGTTTGGGCGGTGGTATCACTCAGACTTAGTCTCCGAGACTATCAAGCGGTGGTACCACCCAAACATAATCTCCCAAGTGGTGGTACTGCTTAGTATCAGTGCTACAGGCGGTGGTACTGCCTAGTATCAGTGCTGCAGGTGGTGGTACTGCCTAGCACTGACGGTGGTACCGCCAGTACCCCAAAAATCGGGGATGAGGCACTTTTGGGCTCAAAGTTTGAATCCACTTGAGGCCTATAAATGCCTCTCTTATCCCTGGTTAACATACATAAGAATTAAGAGCAAAAAAGGAAGAAAATGCTGTTGTAATCTTGTGGGAACTCTCAAACTCTAAGGTGTTAGTAAAGTTTAAGAAATGAGGTACTGCGGGTGTAAATATTTTCTCTTGAGCTTATTAAAAGGAGAATAGAGTTGTAAGAAGGAGGTTGGTCTTCGCCTATTGAAGGAAGACTGTTAGTAGATGTCGATGGCCTCAACGGAAGAGGAATCAACGGAGTGGATGTAGATCACGACGACCGAACCACTATAAATTGGTTTGTATTTTTATTATTGTTATTTACTTATTTTACAATTGCTTCACTTCCTCCTTACTTTACATTCGCTATGCTTACGAACAAGCATTCACTTTCACTCTTAGTGTCGACTTGATCCTAACAGTTGATATTAGAGCTATGTTTTTTTCTCATTTGGTTTAACTGTTAAATCTTGGATTTTGATGATGAAACAAATTGATAAGTGTTTATGTTTTAATCTGCGTTTTGAGTGATACAGGATGCTTCGATCAGGATGAGACAATTAAAACAAGAAAAATCATGTTGTGCCGGAGGAAAACATATCAAAAGATTGGACGTTGAGCCGGTGGATCGGTCAACGTATCAACAGAAGGCTTTGGGCCATGGATTCGGGCATCGGGCCAAGAAGAATGGATATTGCGCCAAGGAATATCGGAGTTGCGGAGTCAACTGGCTGATTGGGCAATAGGCCGCAAGAGAGGACGATGCACCAAAGAATGGGATGAAGTGTCGAGGGACCAATGACATGCTAGACAACATGATTAATGCTTAGTATTAATTGTCTAGATTGAAGTGTATTTTTACATATCTAGGATTAACTATGATAGCGAGGCATAGACCAAAATGAAGTCCCGAAGTCAAAGACGCGATTTCGTTGGGAGTTTGAGAGTTCGTCAAAAGTCTAGATGTTCGTCGAAAGTTCTGCCGAGAAGTCTAGGAGCTTGCCAAAGAAGCTCATCAGAACTCGCCAAGAAGATCGTCGTGAAGTTCAGGAGCTTGCTAGGAGTCCGCTGGAACATTGCCGAGAGATCGTCGGAAGTTCGCCAGAAGATCTCCCAAACTCGCCAGAAGAAACTAGACTTATGGACTTGTTTAGCTTAGAATATATCTTAGGAATTGTAGTTAGCACGTAATTGGGTTTGGATTTGGGCCAACCCAATTAGGGGCCAGTTGGGCCCATGTAAGGACTGTGTGGGGCCTAATGAGAGACCCAAACAATATCCCAAGAAGTGGCACCGTCGTGGCACAATCTTTGAGACTGTGTCAAGCGGTGGTACCACCAGTTTGGGCAGTTGTACCACCCCTAGCAGGTGTTAGGATCAAGATCTCTAAGAGGGCGCGTGAATTAATGCAGCGAAAAACTTTCGACGATTAAATCTTCTTTCGTACG
>LVTN01003776.1:0-12300 GCA_001649415.1 Musa itinerans
CTGATTGAGAGTTAACCCCGCTCTAATACCAGGTAAATTAGTGCAGTAGAAAACTTTCAATGATTTAAAATGATATTCGTACGGTAAAAAAACATCTTCGATGAAAAATCATTTCGGAAAGTTCTTTAACTTAAGATCAAGTGAAAGTAAAGTTGAAGTAAAGCAATAGAGGCAGTTTGCATTTTAAGATAAAGAGCAGAATGTAAATGCAAACCAAGATTTAGAGTGGTTCGGTCAATCTTAACCTACATCCACTTTTGGCTTCCTCCTCCGATGAGGTCACCGACGTCCACTAGAGGCCTTCTTTCAATAGGCAAAGGCCAACCACCCATTTACAGCTTTACTCCTTTTGACGGGCTTAGGAGACAACCCTTATAAATTTTCACTCCTCTCTTGAATGATCAAAACTTAGAAGAAAAGACGGAGAAGAACTTTTAGCCTTTTACAATACTTTTAAGCTCTCAAATTCTCAAAATAGATGTTAAGTTTCGGTATACTTTCATGCAGGAAAGGGTGGGGTTTATATAAGCCCCAATCAGTTTGAATTTGGAGCTCAAAAGTGTCATCTCCCGAATTTTCGGGGTCCTAGTGGTACCACCGCCTGACTAGCGTAGTACTACCTCCTGATAGAGCTTGGAGACCAAGCTTTGGTGGTACCACCACTTGATAGGGTCGGTTCCACCGAAGCCAACAATAACTGCCGGTGGTACCACCGCTTGACAAGGGCGGTTCAACCGATGCCAGAATTCCTGGGAGATCGTTTCCTGGGCGGTGCCACCGCTAGCCAGGAATTGTTGGTCCGAATGGGCTGATCCATTCGGCCCAATTTGGGTTTATCAAGGGCCCAATTACCCCCAGATTAAGTTAATGGGATCACCTTCCATTCCTAACTTAATCTTCATGCTAACTACGATATTTAAGACATTAATACTACAACTTGCTCCAGTGCGTCAATTGCTTCTTCCGACGAGCTTCCGGTGAACTTCCGATGAACATCCGACGAACCCTTGGCGATGCACCGGTGGATGTCCGGCAAACTCCTGGACTTGTGATGATCCACTTGGCGAGTTCCGACGAGCTTCTTTGGCAAGCTCCTGGACTTCTCGGATTTGTTTCCGTAGAACCTCCAACGACCGTCCGGACTTCCGTCGAACTCTCGAACCCCCAATGTGATCATGGTCTTGACTCCGGTGCAGCACCTACTACATGTCTAACTTTTATCGTAGTTAATCCTGCACACTTATCTCAACATATGGATTAGATAACCAAATGACAATTGACTTCATCATCAAAATTCGAGATTCAACAGGACGAAGTAGAGCAAAAATTACACTAAGAAAATTGGAGTTGCGGAGGTTAACTAGCCGATTGGGCAATAGGCCGCAAGAGAGGACGATACGCCGAAGAATCAGACGAAGCATCGATGAACCAATGACACACCGAATAAAATTTGATTTAAGCTTTGTAATAATTGTCTAGATCGAAGTAGGTTTTAAGTGTACATGATTAACTATGATAGCAATCAAGGCACATACCGCACAAGTTTCGACTTTACGTAGGTCCGACAGAGCATCCCATCCTCTTGAGAGATATGTGGGACATATTATAGGAGAGAATACTGAGGATATTGATCCTCAGACCTATGAGGAGGTTATTACGAGTATAGACTCCGGAAATTGGTAAGAAGCCATGAATTATGAGATAGATTTCATGTACTCCAACAAGGTTTGGAACCTAGTTGATGCACTTGAGGGTATTGTACCCATCGGTTGCAAGTGGATCTTTAAGAAGAAGATCGGAGTAGATGGAAAGGTAGAGAGACCTATAAAGCAAAGCTAGTGGCTAAGGGGTATCGTCAAAGACAAGGTGTTGACTATGACGAAACCTTCTCACCCGTAGCCATACTAAAATCCATCCGAATTCTATTAGCTATTGCAGTATACTATGATTATGAGATTTAGCAGATGCACATAAAAACTGTATTCCTCAATGAAACCTCAAGAAGGAGGTGTATATGATATAGTCTGAGGGATTCATGTCCAAGGACTACCTAGATAAGGTATGCAGGTTGCTTAGGTCCATTTATGGACTAAAGCATGCTTCCCGAAGTTGGAACATAAAATTTGATTAGGCAATTAGATCTTTTAACTTTATTAAAATCGAAGATGAGCCTTGTGTGTACAGGAAAGTAAGTGGGAGCGCTATCACCTTCTTGGTGTTATCTATGGATGTCATCCTAATCATTGGGAATCATGTAGGAATGCTATCCATAGTAAAAGCTTGGTTATCTAGACACTTCTCTATTAAAGACTTAGGGAAAGCATCCTATATCTTGGGGATTTAGATCCATAGAGATAGCTCCAAGAAGATGCTTGGCTTATCCCAATCTAGGTACATAGACACTATTGTCAAATGGTTTGGTATGGAAAATTCCAAGAGAGGTCTCCTACCGATGAGACATGGGATATCGCTTTCTAGGAGTATATCTCCAAAGACTCCTGAAGAAAGGCCAAACATGGATGGATACCCTATGCCTCAATGATAAAGTCTATCATGTATGTCATGCTATGTACCAGGCCTGAAATAGCGCATGCTCTGAGTGTCACAAGTAGGTATCACGCGGATCTAGGCTTGGAGTACTAGAAAGCAGTAAAGTGTATCCTTAAGTACTTGAGAAGGACTAATGATATTTTATTAATATATGGAGCTAGTAGCCTCAGGGTTAAAGCATACATAGACTCGATTTTCTAGTCTGATATCGATGATAGCAAGTCGAATTCGGGGTTTGTGTACACCCTGAATGAAGGAGTAGTGTGCTAGAGGAGTTCCAAGCAAGATACTATTGCTGACTCGACCATAGAGGCGGAGTACATTGCTATATCAGAGACAGTAAAGGAGAGAGTCTGGATGAAAAAGTTCATTACATATCTGGGAGTAGTACTAGGTAGCGATGAGCCGATTCCCTTATATTGTGACAACAATGGGGAGATTGCTCAAATGAGGGAACCTGGGACACATCAAAAGTATTCTGAGGAGTTTTCACCTAACTAGAGAGATCGTGACCCGAGGAGATGTAGTAGGTAGCGATGAGCCGATTCCCTTATATTGTGACAACAATGGGGAGATTGCTCAAATGAGGGAACCTGGGACACATCAAAAGTATTCTGAGGAGTTTTCACCTAACTAGAGAGATCGTGACCCGAGGAGATGTAGTAGTGGAAAGAGTTCCATCCAAAGATAACATCACAGATCCATTGACAAAGTCATTGCCTCATATTGTCATTGAGCATCACAAGGGTTTGATGGGAATCAAACACATAGGTGATTGACTTAGGACAAGTAAGAGATTGCTAATCATAGGTTCCCTGTAAGCCAATCACGTGAGTGATGGTTGTTAGGATCAAGAGCGGCACTAAGAGGGGTGAACTAGTACGGCAAAAAAATTATCGATTTCAAAAGTCTTCGTTTTGATTAAACCCGATTCCAACGAAAATTGTTTCATAAAGATATTAACTTGAAAGTGTATGGGAGCATAGAGAACTCGGCAATGTTCCAGCGGACTCCCGGCAAGCTCCTAGACTTCACGATGATCTTCTTGGTGAGTTCCGATGAGCTTCTTTAGCAAGCTCCTAGACTTCTTAGTTAATTTCGATAGAACTTCCGACGAACTCTTGAACTCCCAACAAAATCACGTTCTTGACTCTGGGACTTCATTTTGCTTTATGCCTTACTACCATAGTTAATTCTGTATGCATAAAACACACTTCAATCTAGACAATTATTACTAAGCATGAATCATGTTGTTCGACATGTCATTGGTCCATTGACGCTTCATCCGATTCTTCGGCGCATCATCCTCCCTTGCGGCCTATTGCCTAATCAGCCAGTTGACCTCCGCAACTTCGATATCCTTAGCGTAATATCCACTCTTCTTAGTTCGATGCCCGAAACCATGACTCGAAGCCTTCTGTCGATATGTCGATTGATCCTTCGGCTCGACGTCCAATCTTCTGACATGTTCCACCGGCCCAACATGATTCTTCCTGCTTTAATTGTCTCATCCTGATCAAAGCATCTTGTGTTACTCAAAATGCAGATCAAATCATAAATACTTATCAATTGTTTCATCATCAAAATCCGAGATTCAATAGTATTAAGAGTGAAAAAGAAAAGAAATGTTGTTGTAATCTTGTGTGGACTCCTCTCAAAAGATCTAAGTGTTAGTATAGTTTGAGAGAGGAGTAAGTGGGGGTGTAAGGGTTATCTCCTAAACCCGGTAAAAGGAGAAAGAGCTGTAAAAGGTGGTTGGTCTTTGCCTATTGAAGGAAGACCGATAGTGGATGCTAGTGGCCTCGACGGAAGAGGAATCGGTGGAGTGGATGTAGGTCACGATGACTGAACCACTATAAAATTGGCATGTTCTTCTCTGGTTTGCATTTCTATTTTTGAGCAATTTACTTTACTACAAACTACTTTACTTACTACCTTCAATACGTTTACGAATACGCTTTCAAGTCAAACATATTTCCAATCGGTTTTAATCGTACGAAGATTTTATGAAACTAACATTTTTACCGCTGCACTAATTCAACCCCCCCTCTTAATGCTGACTCGTTCCTAACAGTCCAACATGTCATTGGTTCATCGATGCTTCATTCAATTCTTCAGCACATCATCCTCTCTTGTGGCCTATTGCCCAATCGGCCAGTTGACCTCCGCAACTCCGATTTCCTTGGCGTAATTTTTGCTCTTCTTGGATTGATGCCCAAATCAATGGCCCGAAGCCTTCTACCGATATGTCGACCGATCCTTCGGTGTGACGTCCAATATTCTGACATTTTTCTCCAGCCCAACATGATTCTTCCTGCTTCAATTGTCTCTCGTTGATCGAAGCTTCCTACATCACTCAAAATGCAGATCAAATCATAAACACTTATCAATTGGTTTCATCAACAAAATACGAGATTCAACAATCTCCCCCTTTTTAATGATGACAACCAATTGATGATGGAGTTAACCTTAACTCCCCCTATCAATATGCCATATTGATAGAACCTTGAATTCAAATTGAATTCAAGTCCAAGCAATATTTCATCATGAATATTTTCAACACATTATCTTACTTCTCCCCCTTTGTCATCAATAAAAAGGAGAAGTGAAACTATCAAGTGTTTGAGATATAATTTCAAATCATTGCATAATAAACATAATATCAAGTTTTATCATCATTGCCATTTGTAAGTTAGCAAATTTAGTAAGTGTTACATAATATTAGAACATATAAGCTAGCAGATTTTATTTCGTTTTAGAGTATGCAAGCTAGCAAGTTTTCGAAAACAAATGCAAGATAGCATTCTTGTTGAAGTGTGTAAGCTAGTGATTCTTGTTTCCTTTTGCAATATGCAAGTTGCAAGTTTTGCTTCTTGAGATAAGCAAAATAGCACTTTTGCTTCTCTTGAGATTGCAAGATAGCATTTCTTGCTTTTAAGATGAGCAAACTAAAAAGTTTTGCCTCTCTTTGTGATATGTACATTTGTAATTTTTGCTTCTCTTTAGATGTGCAAGCAAGCAAGTTTTTCTATCTTTGAAATATGCAAGCCAACAAATTTATCTCCCCCTTTGTCATTGTCAAAAAGAAGAGAAGAATACAGTTTTGTAATTCTTTTGTCCTTTATAACAATTTTCGAAGCATGACAAAGAGAAATAACAAAGATAAATTTATATCAATATTTTGATCATGATACCAAACATTCATCATTTCTCTCATGCATGATATTAAGGCATTCATGATACCGAACATTAAATCAACATTTTTAAGCATTTATCACTTCATGATTGTTGGTACCAAACATTCATCATTAATTTTCTCCCCCTTTGTCATAGGCAAAGAGAGGGGAATAAAAATATAATAGTGTAATTCATTTCCCTTTTCATCAATTTTTAAATCATCACATAAAGAATAACAAGAAAATTTCGGTGATAAGATATAATTCATAAATACAAGGAATTGTACATAAAAATTATATCATGAAAGATAAAATATCAAAGATCATGAAGGATTAAGTCATGAATACTAAATGACATGATTTATCTTGATAATCTCACTTTTAGTAAATAACAAAAAGAAACATGGGAGTTCAAAAAATAAGATCTTGATTCATTGAAAAATTTTAAGTTATAAATCCAAGAACTCACAAGAAAAATTATGATTCATTTAGAAAATCTCCTTTTAAGAAATTACCAAGTAGAATCATAGGAGAACGATTAATGAAAAATCTTGATTCATAATAAATCTTAATTTGAAAATATCAAGGAATCAAGATTATGATTTGGATAAAAAAATATTCAAATTTAAATCATCAAATCATCAAAATCACTTTCATAGTTTCAAGAGATTCAAAATAATATAAATAGATTTATCAATCTCTTATTCAAAACTCAATAAGATAGAGAAAAAAAAATTTCGAGAAAAATATTTTCCTCTTTATTGTTCTTTCAATTCATGTGATTTATTTCATGCAAGCATGCCTTTGTCATTTATACCAAACAAAAATATGCATCATGTTTAAAACCGAAAACCAAAGATAAGATTCATCATAAAAATCATCAAGCCTTCCATACAAAAGCCATGCATCGTTATTGAAAAGCAATATGGAAATCATCAAGATGCGCATTATTGCTTCTTTAAAACATACATAGAATTAATCTTTTTAGGTGTACAATCACTAGATTTATATCTAATATTTGATTACATTATCATAAAACATGCAATTGTCATATCTTTTTCAAAATTACTAGAAAGATAAGCATGATCCTTTTAACATTTTCATTACATCATTAGACAAGCAATTAAAAAAAATTATATAATTTTTCTAAACTAAATTAAGAACAACTCATGAAAAATAACAAGTAATTTTAAAGTAAACTAAGGGGGTTTCAGGTGAGTCATTTACCTCACCGTCGAGAGCCGTTAAGGCGAAGTTCGTAGTTTCGTCTTTATCGGTTTGCTCCTCTTCTTTGGATGTACTCGTTTCATCCCAAGTAATTTTGAGTGCTCTCTTCCTCTTTGGCAACTTCTTTTTAAGTTTATTTTTATTTTTTAATTCTTGTTTAATGAAATTTTTTAGTTTTATAGTGAGGAGTTCAAGTTCACCATCACTTGAGCTTTTGCTCGAGTGGTCTTCATGTGTTCTAGGTCCCAAATCATTTCTGTTCTTTAGAAGGTTATTCTTAAGTTCTTTATGAGCATTGCAAGTCATCTCATAAGTCATTAATGACCCAATAAGTTTTTCGAGAGGGAAATAGTTCAAGTTTTTTTATTCTTGAATAGCCGTTACTTTTGAATCCCAATTTTTAGAAAGTGAGCGTAAAACTTTATTCACAAGTTAAAGATTCGAAAAACATTTGTCAAGTACTTTTAAACTTTTGACGACATCCGTAAAACAGGTGTACATGTCTCCAATAGTCTCACTTGGTTCCATTCGAAACAACTCAAAATCATGCATCAAATTATTAACTTTAGAATCCTTAACCCTACTTGTGCCTTCGTGTGTGATTTCAAATATATGTCAAATATCGAAAGCCGTTTCGCACATAGAAATTCGATTGAATTCATTTTTGTCTAATGCACAGAATAGAGCATTTATAGCTCTAGCATTTAAAGAAAAAGTCTTCTTCTCTAAATCATTCCAATGGTTCATTGGAAGAGAAGACCTTCGAAAACCATTTTCCACAATACTCTATAAATTTAAATCCAAAGAAAGTAAGAAAACTCTCATTCGAGTTTTCCAATATGTGTAGTTTGTCCCATTGAATATAGGAGGACGAACAATAGAAAAGCCCTCTTGAAAGTCGAAAAGAGCCATTTCTCTTGGGTGTTAAACCAAATGAGAAATAACAAGGCTTTGATACCAACTGTTAGGAATGAGTCGGCACTAAGAGGGGGGGTGAATTAGTGCAGTGGTAAATTATGTCGGTTTGAAAACTTTTATACGTTGAAATCAATTCGAAAGATGTTAACTTGAAATTGAAAGCGTACGGAAGAGCGTAGTGGATGTAAAGCAAGTAAGTTTGCAGTAAAGTTAAATTGCATAAATAGAAATGCAAACCGAGTTTATAATGGTTCGGTCATCGTGACCTACATCCACTCCATCGATTCCTCTTCCATCGAGGCCACCAACATCTACTATCAGTCTTCCTTCAATGGGCGAAGACTAACTATCCTTTTACCCCTCTTCTCCTTTTCACAGGTTTAGGAGACAACCTTTACAAGCTCTCACTCCTCCTAACCAGGATTCTAAACATAAACTAGAGGAGGGGATCTTTGAAGTAATTGCAACAATGTTTTTCCACTTTTAAGCTCTCTGTGCTTATGTGCTTTAACCAGGGATGAGAGGGGTATTTATAGGCCTCAAGTTGATTCAAACTTGGAGCCTAAAAATGTCTTATCCCGGGTCTTCGAGGTACGAGCGGTACCACCACCTATGCTAGGTGGTACCATCGCCTGACATAGTCTCGGAGACTGTGCCACAATAGTGTCACATGTTGGATCACTATTTGGGCTATTCATTGGGCCCAACACAGTCTATACATGGGCCCAACTGGCCCCTAATTGGGTTGGCCCAATTCCAATCCCAATTATGTGCTAACTACGAATTCTAAGACATTTACTAAGCTAAACAAGTCCGTAAGTCTAGGTTTCTTCTGGGGAGCTTCCGGCGATCTTCCAACGAACTTCCGATGAATTCTCGGCAATGTTCCGGTGGACTCCCGACAAGCTCCCGGACTTTACGACAATCTTCTTGGCGAGTTACAACGTGCTTCTTTGGCAAGCTCTTGGACTTCTCGGTCAATTCTGGTAGAACTTCCGACGAACATCCATACTTTCAACGAACTCTCGAACTCCCAACGAAATTACGTTCTTGACTCTTGGACTTCATTTTGCTTTATGCCTTGATCGTTATCATAGTTAATTCTGCACATATAAAAATCTACTTCGATCTAGACAATTATTACAAAGCTTGAATCATGTTGTTCAGCATGTCATTGGTTCATCGACGCTTCGTCTGATTCTTCGGCGCATCATCCTCTCTTGTGGCCTATGCCCAATCGATCAATTGACCTCCGTAACTCCGATTTCCTTGACGCAATTTTTGCTCTTCTTGGCCCGATGCCCGAATCCATGGATCGAAGCCTTCTACCAATACGTCGACCGATGCTTCAGTGTGACGTTGAATCTTCTAACATTTTTCTCCAGCCCAACATGATTCTTCCTGCTTCAATTGTCTCTCCTTGATCGAAGCTTCCTACGTCACTCAAAATGCAGATCAAATCATAAACACTTATCAATTTGTTACATCATCAAAATCCGAGATTCAGCATGGATCACCGCTAGAGAGGAAGGCGCTTGACCTCCTTCACCCTAGAGATCTACAAGGATTCAGGAATATATGATCTCCCTAGGTAACATAATTTTTCTTATACACAGTTATATGTTTAATGGATTTTTGCACACTAATCTTTGTATGACGATGAACATTTTTTTCGAAAATTAAGGATTTTGTTTTTCTATTCTTTCGCTGCGTATATGATGTTGCCCCCAAAGATTTCCCGACAACTAATGACCTACGAAATGACTTGCAACACTCATGAAGAGCTTGATAACAACCTTCCAAAGAACAAGAAGGATATGACACTAAGAACTTAAGAAGACCACTTGAAAGAAAATTCAAGTGATGAGGACTATGATGTTGACTTGGCACTCTTGACAAGAAAGTTTAAAAAATTTATAAAAAAGAATGAATTTAAAAATGACTCTAAAAATAAATTTGAACCCAAGAAAGAACAAGTTATATGCTATGAATGCAAGAAGCCGAAACATTTCAAAAGCGAATGTCCCGAAGAAAAGAAGAAACAACCAAAGAAGAAGAAGGCTCTTAAAGCAACATAGGACAACTCATGTGCATCCCAAGAAGAGGAGTCAACCAACACCGAGCAAGTTGCTCACTATGCACTAATGGCTATCGGAGATGAGGTAAGCAGTTCATTGGATGCAAATTTATCTTTTGATGAACTACTAAGTGCTTTTCATGATTTATTTGATGAATGTAAATTAGTTAGTAAAAAATATAAATTATTGAAAAAGGAGCATGCTTCTCTTGTTAGTGATTTTGATAGACTAAAAATTGAGCATGATGATAGTTTAGCTCCTTGTACAAAATGTGATGAATTAGAAATGCTTAAAAAGGAAAATTTGCAACTACATGAAACCTTAGAAAAATTTAAAATAGGTAGCAAATCCTTAAACATGATTCTTGCAAGTAAAAATCATGTTCATAAAAGAGATGGAATCGGCTTCATGAGTAACACTCATAAAAATCCAACCATCTTTGTTAAAGGCCCAACTTTGCAAATTTGGGCATATAGCTTATCAATGTACGTTTAAGAAATATAGTCCACATAAATTGATTTGGGTTTCTGAAGGAACTGTAAAGACCTCCATGCAAAATGATAAGTTAAGTCGATCGATTTTTGAGGCAACCAAGGTCAAATGGGTACCTAAAAATCATTCTTTTTTATAGAAATGTTCACCATCATAAGCTAGAAGTAAGAGATGGTACATTGATAGTTGATGCTCAAGGTACATGACCAGAGATCCATCTCAATTCTCTAAGCTCATTAGCCTAGACGAAAGGTATGTCACATTTGGAGACAACAACAAGGGTAAAATCATTAGCAAAGGAACCATAGGTATCAAATCCAATTTTTTGATTGAAGATGTGTTGTTGGTTGATGGCTTAAAGCATAATCTTTTGAGCATTAGTCAATTATGTGATAAAGGATACATCATTAGATTTGAATCCAATGCTTGTATTATTGAAAAACCACACAAAAACATATCTATGATTGCCCTAAAACAAAATAATGTATACACTATCAACATTAATGATCTTTGTAATGAAATGTGTTTTTTGATTTTGAATAATGATACTTGGCTTTGGCATAGGAGATTAGGTCATGCTAGCATGAAACTAATTTCACAAATCTCATCTAAAGAACTTGTAAGAGGTATTCCTCACATTAGGTTTGTTAAAGACAATGTGTGATGTATGTCAACTAGGAAAACAAATAAAATGTAGTTTCAAACCAAAGAATCAAATAAGCACCTTTAGATCATTGCAATTGATCCATATGGATTTGTTTGGACCAATTGATACATCAAGTTCAGGAGATAGCAAATACGCCTTTATCATTGTGGACAATTATAGTAGATATACTTGGACATACTTCTTGGCATACAAAAGTGATTGCTTTAAGTATTTTTTAAAGTTTTGTAAGCTTGTTCAAAATGAAAAATGCTTTATGATCTCATTGATTTGGAGTGATCACGGTGGCAAATTTTAAAATCATGATTTTCAAAACTTTAGTGAATCTAATGGATACAACCATAATTTTTTTACTCCGAGAATTCGTCAACAAAATAGAGTAGTAGAAAGAAAAAATAAAAACTTACAAGAAACAACAAGAACCATGTTGAACGAATATAGCCTACCCAAATATTTTTGTGTTGAAACAGTTAATACGGCATGCTATGTCATGAATAAGGTTCTAGTAAGACCATTACTTTCTAAAACTCCTTATGAATTGTGCAATAACAAAAAACCTAACATTTCATATTTTAAAGTTTTCGATTGTAAATGTTTTATATTGAATAAAAAAGATGCCTTAGGAAAGTTTAATGCAAAATTAGACGAAGGCATTTTTCTTGGCTATTCTTCTATTTCTAAAGCATTTCATATCTTTAACAAAAGAACTTTGGTTATAGAAGAGTCTATTCATGTTGTATTTAATGAAGTTTCCAATCTTAAGAAAAATGAGTTTGATGATGATCATAATTTTGATGCTTTAAATTTAAATGAACCCTTTGCTCCAACTAGTAACTTGGATGCATCTTCTTCTGAAATATCCTTACCTAAGGAATGGAAGTATATAGATGCGCATCCGAATGAGCTTATCGTAGGAGACACATCAAAAGGGATTCAAAATCGTTCTTCTCTTAAAAAATTTTGTGCCAACGCTACTTTCCTTTCTCAAATTGAACCTAAATACATTGACGAGGCCATGAAAGATAATTCATGGGTGATTGCAATGCAAGAAGAGTTGAACTAATTTGAGAGAATGAGGTGTGGAAGCTTGTTCCGAGGCCAAATGACTATTTAGTTATTTGTACTAAATGGGTCTTTACTAAGGATATTGATTAATTTTGTATCGTGGTTAGAAATAAGGCTAGATTAGTAGCCA